>JAODGE020032520.1:2279125-2327626 GCA_027574965.2 Ecitophya simulans | reverse complement strand
GCGGCGTTTCCGGATGTGTGCGTTTGTGTGCGCGCGCCCGCGCGAAGCGAGCAATGCCGCGCGCGCAGCCAACAGGTTTCTCTCCTGCGCGACGCGGACGAGGTAAATATAACGCGCGAAAGCCGCGTCGCGGCATCGCCGACCTCGCCGCCGTCGACGCCGGAGCCGCGCCGTTTCGACGCACACAAGTGGCTTTTACAATAACAACCATTAAACGACATCATGTTATACGCTTAGGATACTTAGGGAGGCACTCGACGCCGCGCCGCTGCCGGCAGAGCGTCGCGGAAAGAAACCAAAACGCCGCCAACCGGAAACAGAAGAATAAATTTCTATCTTGGTATCTGGAACAGAGCACGAACATGTTCGAAATTATCTACAATTTTTTTCTGTTAGTTTTTAGAAAACCATTATATTGTATTCTGTAAATTTAGCATAGAAAATATTTTCACTGTAAATAGAAGACGGAACGTTGGAGGAAGTTTCGGTATTTATGGATCCTTGCAAAAATAATCTCTTATTTTAATTCCGTCCTTCCTGCACAAGTTCATCAGCAAACAATTCAATTTCACTGACGCTGTTGGCAATTTCACGGAAAACATTGGCTTTCCTTCACTAACATTTTTTCCTCTGACTTGCCTTCATAATGTATTGTATAAAATATAGTAACAGGATTATTGTTTACAAGGTGGTCTTCGTATAGTTTCTAAACAATCGGTATAGCAACGAGCGTGCACTTGATAGTTTGGGGACGATAAAATTGATAAAATACTCTCAGACATTAGTGTCATCTTAAAGAATGAAATAGCGCGCCGCGCGCGGACTTGGGCGGCAGGCAGCCGTCTTTATTATTTCGAGACGAAGGAGGCCAACTTCGTCCGTCTCGTTCGCTTCCTCTCGCGCCTCGGTGCATTCGATGCATCGCGGCCATGCACATTCAAGGATGAAACTTGGTGTACGTTGCAATTTCGTCTGCGATATTGTGTCGTCTCGTCTCGTGTCGTTTCGTCTGCGCGTCTGCGCATCGACCCTGCTCGCGTCCGGTCAGTCATCGCAACCTCCTTTTGTTTCTGCCATCCCTATGTGAACATTTTTATTTTTACAGCGACGGCAAATCTAAGTCTCGATTATTGTTCGGCATCTGCCGAAGTCGTCTGCGCAGGTTAGGGCCGTGAACGTGCAGACGAGTTATTGGCGTTGCGTTTCGAGCCGGAGATGCCCGGCACCTCCGCCAGACTTGCTACTCGCAGACATTACGATGCAGACGCAAAGTTGCCAGATATGTCTCGCAAGTTCGGGGATGCAGGGACGCTAAGACTAGACGCCGAGTTCGCAAGTAGACGCCGGGGTGCGTTTACGGCAGGCATTCGGGAGGAAGTCAATCTGGGCGGGGGATGTGCTTTATGGGTCGCGGGACGACTCGCGGCGACTTGGCCGGAGTCGGCGAAGACGACGCGATGTCGCGCGCGGATGACGACTTAATGTAATAGTTAGCCGACGAAGGGATGAGGGCGCGCGACGCGACCGTCTCGCAGTAAGACGTTTGGCGCTGACAGTTTATCACACTGGGCTGCGAAGCGTACGCGCGCCGACTATCAGACACTCGGAGATGCGCCGCGCCAGCCGACATAAACATGTCTAATGTATTCATAGAGTCTTTCCGAACGTCGTGGAACGGAGCGGTCGCCGACTCGGCCATCGTCGCACGCGGGGAGCGGCCGCGAAACACCCCGTATTAATCGTCGACGTGTACACAAATACAAGGTGACACGTACGAAAGGCGACGCGTACATAGAGGCGTTCATAACTAAACAATCTGCAGGAGACAGAGCAGCCACTAAGAATTATAATGGGGTAGCGGCGGCGGCGTAAGTTGGCGGTCCGGAGGCCGGCAGGTGGAGAGTGAGACGGACTGGGCGTCTTCTTGCGTGCGGGCGGACGCGAAGACGTCGCGATGCCCGCGCGACGTTGCGCCGACGTCCCAGTTCACTCATCCCGTGAATATGTATATCGCGTTAGCCCCGAGTGTGGTCGGATGTGTGCGCAAAGCCCAAACCTCGGTGCCGCAACGACGACGATCCGATGGCTGCCGTCTGCAACCTGTCCACATAAATCTGTCAACGAGGGAGACGCGCCGGGCGCTAAAAGCAAACCCGTGTGATGGCTGAACTTAAAGGTTTCAGATCTATCTCTCCTCCTCGCTATTTATATACGACGCGGGTCTGCGCGTCCGTGGTTGGAACCTGCGCCGGTTCGTGTGTGTGTGCAATACATGCGTATCGTGAATTCGAATGCTCGCCAGCAGGCGCGTGACGACTGTGCGTGAAGGACGCACCTACCAGCGCTAGGTGGCGTGCAACCAGTGAGAGACTCCTTAAGACGTATCAAGATGCGTTGATCGTTCTTTACTCGCGTCTGGGCCTGCGTCGCGCGCGCGCGCGCGCGCCTTCTTCGACACACGTGGGGAACGTGACGACAGGAGGCAGCGGCTTCGCCACTCGGGCAGGCGCTTGTTTGACATCGTTTAAAATGCTTCGTTTAAATTAAACGCACTGTTACGAGCAAGAAAAACGCTTCAACGCTCATTCACACGCGGGCATTTTTTTAACGCCGCACGCGGCTTCGGCCAAATTGCATCCGGCTCAGCGCCGCCACTAAATCAATTCGATTCAGTTTTTTGTTGGGGAAATGCCCAAAGACGCCAATAAAAATAAACAATAAATAAGCTTTTTCCGGATGATATATAAGAGGAGAAGTTGCCGGATATGTATGGCAGACATTTGTAATACAAAGTAACTTTGTTCTATATCCCAAGGAAAGTAAAAAGAATCAAATCTACGATTCCAGTCGTAACTCTTATAAATTTACAGCGCGGCGCATGGATGGATGGATGGCCCTTGTATCAACCGTGTGCCATTTGTATGCGCGTGTGTGCGCGCCCGCGTGCCGTATGTGTTTGTCGCGTTGTTGTAAAGCACGTTTGTAGGTGGAACGCGCCAGCCGCGCTGGCCTAAGACAAACCGAACGCGGCGCGTTCGGAAAAATACAAATATGAAGCGCAATAAATTCAAAACAAAGGGGGACTTTGTATCCATTCTTCTCGCTGGAGGTCGAAAGCGCAATACAAATCGAAGATGCCGAGGCACTGAGAGCGAAAATCTACGCCGAACACTTTTGATTTGTTCGTCCACGGACGCGACATTCAAAGCGGCCAAGCGCCAACGCGACCGGCACATTCGCGTTTATTTCCTCTCATTGTCTTGGCGCGAATTGCGCACACCGTTCACATTATTGCGAGATCGTGCTTTCGGATGCCGCGCATAATTTCGCCCGTAATGCGGAACGAGCGTTTTCGGTTTGTGCCGCTAATAATTTTCCATCGGGTCGCATAAAAGGTTAATCAATGTGCCAAACGTACGTGTGGCGCGCGCGGGCCCGTAATGTAAGCACCAGCGCCGGCCATTGCAAACATATCGCGATAAATCAATCCGAGAGACGCGCGCGTGTTCGACAAGCACTGCCCCACAATCCGCAACCGACCCATTGTTTGACGGATAATTTACAACGACAGCCGGAGTATAACTGGATAAGCGACATGTCGATCGACGCGCGACGTTTCGGGAACAACTTAATTGCTTTCGGGCCCTCGGTCGACGGCACGAATTTTTAACGCTCGCCGTTTCGAAAATTGCTTTCGCTTTCTGCTCTTCGAAGGGGCCGCATAAAATAATGTATAAATTCAATACAAATAGTTATTTGGCTGGCCGTCAGCAGCAGACCTCGGATGCACCTTGCGCGCTGTGTCCCATTGTACCGGCGCGTCTCGCGCGACATGCCCTGCGGGTGTGGGTTGGTTACCGCAGTTGGTTCGTGGAATAACCAAGCAGCAGCGGCGGGTTGCGCGTGGAAATACGAGAGAAGGCGACGCGACATGACATGTCCGAGTCTGGCAACGACAGACGAGACTGCAGGTTCTCTCGTCATCGGAGGCGAGCGCGTCCTGTCGCCAGCGTCGTCGTCCTGTCGAGCGGTCGGCCCGTGTCTCGCAGAAATTTCCAAACCTCCGAAACGACCCCCCCACCCCCTCCCGCCTTCGGCTGCGTTCGGCGTGCTCGGCGGCGCACGGTGCGTTGGGGTGCGTTCGGCCCCTAAAGACTTTCGAGGCTCGACGCCGTAGTTTAGTTAACTATAAGCCCTACGCACATGCGAGTGCGTGCGTCCGCCGCCCGAAATCGTCGCAGCCGAGACCGGTGCCGGTGTTTTGAGATCGTGTTGTGCACGGTTCTGCAATTTCGCCTTCGCCAGAGGTGAGTTTTTCGTTCGTTGGTTTATTACGAAATCGTTGGGCTCAGACTTTGATTAAAACTTAGTTCATTCGGAGTAGATTGTTGTTGCGCGGGCGGGATTTGCGAGCGCACCATGCGCACGGGATTTGCCCGTCTTGGACCAACTTTTTTAAATGTCCGCTTCTATTTAATTTAATTTATTGCGCGTCTGCCGAGGCAAAGGGACGCGGACGAGAAGAGTCCACTAAGCTCTCCAATATTCTTGTCGTGGATGTCAGTTCGGCTGCAGGGACCCGAACGGGACAAATACTTTTCCGCTTAAACGGACAATTCGAAAGACATTGCATATGCAATGAACTGCCTCCTGCCTGCCTACGTCTGTGCCCGTCGCCTCCCGGGTCCTTCGCGCGCGCCAAACCGAGTCCGAGCTCAATTTCCTTCGCCGACGACACACGACCAACGACCGACAAGCCAAGAAGGACACGCGAGTTAAAACGCCAACACGGCGACGCGCGCGTTCGAAAGTGCGAAGGCATTGTGTTCGTCGCCAAGCCGCGCCGCTTCTTTATTTATTTCGCTCGTCCGCAGGTCGGCGAATTCCGCTTTCCGGCAGGCGCATTCATTGGCGCACGCGAGGGTCGCGCTTATTGTGGCGTCCTTGGCGCTGGCGCTCGCGACGATTTATTTCGTCGAGGTTGCAGTCGATCAATCAAACTAATTAAGGCCGAAGATAAGCAAATCCGTACGACGGATGCAATTAAGAATAAATGCGTTTTTCTACCTGCCGCTTCGTGCGGCTGGTGGCTCAGTGGCTGGAAACACGTTTCGTTTCGTTCCCGTGATTGACAGCTCGAAGTCGACGCGATTAATTAGGTATAAAAATAAAAACGGGCGACAAGTGTAACGGACGGGGGACGCATTCGGACGACAGGTAAAGCCGTCGTCGGCAGCGACGAGCGCGCGCGACGACGACGACGACGACGATTGAAGGCTCTCGCGCGCAGCCCCGGCCCGGCAGGCAGGCAGGCATTGATCTGAAAATCGTCGTAGGAAATGGGGTTTCGGCCGTGTATGGGTGCGCGGGCGCGCCGCAGCGGCGAGCGAGGGTTGTCACTCGGACTTCGGACTTCGTTCGGACTTTCCACGTACGCGACGCGAGCGGCGCGCGTCCGCGTCATTCTCGCAGACGTCTCATCAACACACACGTCGCAGACAGAGACCTCAGCCGTTTCCGACCCGAATCGATAATCTGTCCGTCCGCCGCGCCTCACCGGAGGAGTGTGGGTGCGGTGCGGGTGTGCGCCGTGCGCGTCGCCCGGCTGCCGGCTGCCAGTCCGTCGTCGTCACCGCCCGTCTCGTTTTTCCCCGTGACAATTTTCCGTCTCGCCTGTCATTCGACAACGTCGCAGGAAACAATTTTAATGACGGCGCCGGGCGTGCCTTCGCGCTATCGTAATAAAATTATAAAATGCATCGTCGCGCGCCGCAAGGCGTCGATGAATGCGCGCGGAGTGCGCCGAAAGTGAGGCGACACGACCTAATGCGCCGCACTTTCTTAACGATTTGAAAAATCATCGTCGACTTCAACGCCGCTCGCATTGATTAATGACGTTTAGCGGCCGGGCGTTCGAAGTTTGTTGTTCAGGTGCGACTTTTTCTTCTTCACAAATTCGAGCGTAAATATGAAGCGCGCGTCGGAGGAGGCGAGGGGTTGATTGATTCGCCACGATTAATATTCGTGGATGTGCGGCAAGACGCGGTGCGCGTGCCGCGGCCCAAAGACCCTCGACACCGATCGTTGGTCCGCGACCCGCGCGCCGGGGGTCGCCGCTTCAGACGTCATCATCATTAATACCCGTTCAATCAGACCGGGGGCGCCGGGGATGCATTTAAAGAAATCACGGACATCCATCACGCGGCCGCGAAATCTACTCACGAGGCTCGCGCGCCGTGACCGCGTTCGTGGTTCATTCGAAAAACACACTGCTCGGCTGACGGCTCGTCTCGTTCAGTAGATGCCCCCGCTTCCAATCGCAGTGGGTTTCCTCGCGCCTCTTGCCGACGGTAGCCGCGAGCGTGCCGGAAGAAAGGCGTTGACTGATGGCGGTATTCACTTGTCTCGTGATGAGTGGGATCTAATTTATAGAGAGCGCGTTGAAGAGTCAGCGGCGGGTGGTAGATCACGGTGCCATCTATCAGCGCGCGCGGTACGTGCGGCCGTCGGACCGTGGTGTGAACGCGCCACATCACCGCCACCTGGACCTCCCGTAGATGATAAAGCATCCACTCACCTTGGCTAACAATACGCACGTGTTGCCAATTAAGCGCATTGCATGACTTCTGCTCGCTCAGCAGCGGCGGCGATCTTTACGTTCGCGAAAGAAAGCTTTTCCTGCGAGCTTTCGGGCGTCATAATTGTGCGAGCTGTGCGACGACGCAATCACGTTTCGGTCCAGATATACGACCTGGCGATGCAGGCGTCCCCCATATATCCCTATAATATTTTCAACTGCGAAATTTTCCAATGCATTGCCGTAATCGATGATGGATATTAGAGATGAATTATGACTGTCGCTGACGCACGGCATTGCTTTTATAACTGCATCCCAGAAGTCGTTAATACTTTTTCCCATTTTGCACCATGCTCCGTCTCCCTTCGACGCTCCTCCTATTCCATCTAATGCTCTGGGTCTGGGAAAACCCCCACTCTAATACCTTTCCTGTCGGAAGGCTACCGGATCGCGTTATACTTATTTAGCGCGTTTATACGTAGGCTTGCAGAGCCCGAGTTCAGGTAGGAAGACATTGCTCTGGATGATTTGCGATTGAATAAATATTTGCGCAGTTTTCGGGAATCGGTGATTTTTTGCCGGCCGCGCTCGGAAAAAGTATTTATCATTCCCGCACCGTGTTTATAATGGATACGGTTTGAGGTCCGGGCTCGGATTTTGAATGTCTCCGATTCGAAGTTATAGGGCGGAGATAAAGAAAGGAAGGCAGGAATAATGCATAATTCGGTCATAAAGTATGTCAGGGTCTCCCAGAATTGAACGCTATCCTTCAAAGCGGGGCAGAGCGACGCAGAAGCGGAGGTAGATTTATTGGGCAATAAAGTATTATAATTAAACGCGTTCGGGGCCCCGCGATGTCACTCGGTCTACATCTATAAATCTCCGGAGGGCGCAGCGCGGACACTCGCCATGCAGAGCAAAGGTGAGGCATGTGAGTGAACAGCGCGCCGGCGAACTAACCCCCCTTCGCAACGCTGTCGCCGCTGTCGTTGGCATCGCCCGGCGTCGTCGAGGTTCGTCGGCGGCGAGCCCCGGCGCAGCCGGCGCTGGGCGCGGGCGGGCGAAGGAAACAGCGACCGGGCGACCGGGCGCCAGCGACGCCCGTCATAACGCCATACCCCTCTGGATGTTTTATTAAAGCCATTTCGGCGTAAATCATCTACTACCCCGACGTCTCGCACCGCACGGCGCGTTTCGTTCCTCTATCGGTCGCCGGCGATTATTTACTATTTCAGGGCTCGCGGCGGCGGCGGGATTGAGCCGACGCTGCATGGCAATGACCAGGAGGACGCTGGTGTTGTGCACCTCACGAAATTCCACCGAGTCAGCGCCATCCCCGCCCGTTCGCCGTCTCCCGTCGCGTCGGGAATGCATTATGTTTAAACGAACTTTATCGAACAATGGCAATTACGCGCCTCGCGCGGCGGCGCGCCGGATAACGGCGATGAGGAATCGAAGAGTTGGCAAAATGATGACGTTACAAGTGCGCGTTCCGGTGGCGGCCGTTTTGTGTAGCGTCGTGTTGCTCGCGCGCGCTTGGGGGGGCGGCGGACGCCCTGGATGCCGTGCGCTTGATGGTTCCGCGCGACGCGCGGTGGTGTGGGTGCCGAACTCTGGAGAGAGATTCGTCGTCGTGTCCGCCGCAAAGTTCCGTTCCGCAATAAATTCGCGCAGCCTCGGCGCGAGCGAGAGCGCGCCGGCGACACGTAGCAAATACATAATCAGCGCCGACTTAAATTAATTCGAATCACGTTAACGAAGCGGCGTAAATTCGATGGTTGCTTCCAACACCGACGCACGCGCGCATCGCGAGTTACGTGCGAATTGAAATACGTTAGATCGCACGCGCGCGCTCGCGAGCTTTCCACTTACCAGCGCGACGGATCCATCGCGGTCAGCAGCTGACGCGCGTCGGGCGGACGGCTAATGTGCGCGCTCCCGCCCGACTTTGATTTACGCCCCAGCCGCGTTTTCCCAATATTCCGCGATTCTGCGCCGCGGCTAATTTTAGCCGCCGCGCTCGCCGCGCTAGACGTCGGCCGTCGTCCGAAAAACGCGGCGCGTCAAAGAATAACGGATGAATTATGCGCCGGCCCTGCGCTCGCGCGAAACAGTGGCGCGATGCGACGCTCGCTAAGCGTCAGCAATAATCATACATAATGGGAATGACGGACGGGTGCCAGGTGTGTGAAAGCTTGACGAATGCGTCTGCGATGCGGAGACGCGTTAGTCCGCCGCTCTAATGGCCGAGACAAATTATCAACTGTGCGCGCCGCGGCTAAATATAGCGTAATATAGTTTTCAGCGCTAATTATCTGATCTGGTCGTCGTTCCCACGCGCGCGCCATCCGCGAGCGCCGCGCGCGCGCGCTTCGTGAATTATTATTTCACTGCTGGCATGCGATATGCTGTTTGCTCGACGCATTCACGTTTGCGACGATCACGTGGCGCTCGTAAAACGTATCGATCAACGGCGACATTGCAGCGGTTAAATTTAAAGTCGATCGAAAGGCATGCGCTCGCGTTTCCGCCTCATTCTTATGGTCCTGCGCTGGATTAAACATAAATATATGCACATTAATAAATGTTAATAGGAGTTGTCGCGCACGGCCGTGCGCGAATGTGTGATTATATGGGAAGTCATAACTTACAAGATCTTATTTTCGAACGGAGTAAATTGTTTGATTAATTGGATTTCATTAATTTTGTAACTGCGTCATGACGAATGCGACACTCGAGTGAGTTTCTCCGTCTTCCTGCTCTGCGTTTGTTGTTGTTTTTTTCCATTCGACAGGTATGCTCGCCCATTCGTTCGACAAGTTTATGATTTTTAATAAAGTCGGCAAGCCGGTGGGGGAATAAATAAGGAATAAAAAGGAATAGCGCAAAAAACGATTGCCGACCGGGCGAACAAAGGCAGAAACGAGGAAGGGAGCACGCGGGAGAAAGTGAGAGGGCAAAAAGTAGCAACTTTCTTCATGAATAAGTCACGATTTGCGTTGTTTTCTGCTTTATTTATGTCTAAACGTTATGCTACCCGCGGCAGTCTTCCGGTTGTTCGCCCTCCAAGCGAGCACTCGCCGACGAAAATGTGTTAGCACCGGGTTTTGCGCGCACTTCGTCGTTGTTGCGGAGTGATTACGATGTTATCGTAAGTCAGGCCAAGTTTTGCGGTGGTTTTTCGTGCCTTTGCGTAGCTGTGTCCTGCGAGAATGTGCTTCGATGCATTGTCGAGATTGGGCCGCTTCGTGTTTGGAGTCGGCGTGCGCGTCGAAGCCGCGTGCGTCAACCGTTTCGGACGTAAATCTGTCATTCGGCGCGCCGCTGCGGCCCGGCCCGCGCGATCACACGGACACCACTTTCGCATGAGTCACATCCGCGATGTGACACTTGACAGACGGTTATGTATCCGTCTGGTCGTCGCGCCGTCCCGCAGGACCCATCGACGCTCGCATTATCCGCGTTATATTCGGCGGGCGGGCGCGCGACTGCGAAACGTCGGACGCATTGTCAATAACGGCCGGCGCCGAACGCCACAAATCACCTCACCAGGATGGACCGAACCTGCCGCACACGTGCTCGCCAGAAAAGCACGAACGAACGTACGCCAACTATGCGCGCAGTTGCGACGCGCAAGCGCCGCCAATCCAACGTGAGTGATGGACGCGTCCGGTCGAAAATATTCAAATGGGATTTACACCTGTTTGAACCGTTGTTCGTCGCATTCGAACAATTGCGCCCGGCTCGACTAATACGATTGATTCATTCAGTAATTTCGCTCTCGATTTCGTTCGGCCTCGCGGTCGGCCCAATTAGCATTCGTCCGAGCACTGAATCGTGCTCCGACCGCGAGAGAGCGCGCGCAGTCGAACAACAACATCGATCAACTTCCCCAGCGCCATGAATGATTAACCCGTGGCGTTGCCATCCCTTGACGGCGAAAACGAATTGCGCGATTTGCACGTGCAAATATCGTACATCTGCATTACGTAACGCGTCAGACACCGTACCAGAGGTTAGCGATACGGGTTCTCCCAACGCATCGTGGCCCACGCCAAGTCGCATTCAGATTACATGTCCATGACGTCCTGGAATGACACATGCCACAAGAGACACATTACTCCAATCGCGAACGGGACATTTTTATATCTGCAACAGCGGCGGCGCGACAGTGTCGGCTTTCCGTGCCTTGCCACCATGTGAGGCGGGACGTTTATTTTCAATCCGAACGCATTGCGCCTCTGCCCGTTCGGATATTGTGCGGTGAACTAAATTTGGCCACCGCGCGCGCATACACTTGACGCCCATAAACTGTGTCCAAAGTGCCTCCGATATGTGGCACAATTTATTCGATTCGAACCAAGCGAAGCATATATCATAGGGATTTAAGCACCGTATTCTTTACTGTGTTTCTTAGGTTGTCAGACGGATTGCGTCTCGCCGAGCGCGGGCTGTTGCGACGCCCGTCGTCGTCGGCGCGCGGTCGTATATTATACTTTAATGTAAAATAATAACCGCGAGAGAATTACGGCGATACCGAGAGACGGCTCACTGTGTACAACAAGTATACTGAAATAATCCGCGTGTAATAATTTTCGAATTTATCAACGAGACGTGCCAAGTCCGCGAGTGACCAGTCGAACGGGAGCGTGCGTTTGCTCGTCTCGTCTAGTCCTCTGCGACTAGCGGTTTGACGTCGTTTCGCAAAGCGGCATCGGACGGAACAATAAAAATTTATAACGCGACGTCGAGACGCGACCGCGTTCGAGACAACGGACTATTCTTTTAATCTAATTATACGAGAATAGACGACACGGCACGATGATCCGTAAACTATGCCGCTTATTCTATTATAAGAACGTTTGATTGCACAACGCGCAATGAGAGCTAATTGCGAAGGACCACCAATGACGCTGCGAGCGATGAGCAGACGGTTCCGTCGGCGTGAGCGTGACCAGACCCGGGGACCGTTGTTCTCGTAATGAATGATTAGACGGGTGAAAGTAGGCAAACGCAATTGATGATGGTCTGCGGATTCGGAATCTGCCGGATCTGGACACGCCGAGGATGGGTTAATGTCGGCGGAGCCTCCGGTTTGGACTGGCGCGCGTCGAGTTGACAGTGACATATAGAGTTAAGATGGATGCGCGCACACATTTGCCGTCGTCGAGCGCGTCCCCATGATAATATATAATTACAATAAATCAAAGCTAAGTGGGCAGGTGGACAGGTACGCGTCTACCGCGACAGCGCCCGCTTTTAGTGTTATTTGCGTAGGACGACCGAACGAACCTGACCTGACCTTATTGATTTAGGACGCGCCACGGTGCAAGTCGAGTAGACGCGGACGCGACGCATCAGTTCGTAAACAAACAAGGGAAACAATGAAAACGCAGATATCGTTTCATCGACGTCGATGGATGGATGGTAACGACTTTTTCCGCTTGTTTTCTCTATCGCGTTATTTATTTATTTATATTTAACGCTTTCCCAATGATTTGGTGGTCGTGGGTTGACGTTATGTTGATTCTCTACGCGCTCGTTCGTCTTGGGTGGGCCTCGGCTCTTTTTTTGTTACTCTTCGAAACACTCGTCACCTTTGGGAAATACGTGCGTTTCGAACAGTCGTTCGTTTTTGTCAAGCCGGTCGCGTACCTGGTGGAGCGGCCGGCGACGCGCGCAAAAAGCAAACGCACCGTTTACGACTCTATTGGTAATTAAACGCAAATTGTAATCGGTAGCTGATCAAATAGCGCATGAGCCAACGCGCCCGCAAATAGAATAATAAAAGCGGGGCAATAAAAAGATTGGCGACCAGAAACTAGTAGCTGCGCACGCGTGTGCGGCGGCTGTTTTCTTGCCGCAGCTCGGCTGTTAACAGGCGGTTCTTTTTTCAAAAACAAAAGGCCGACGACTCACAATATGCACACAGACGCTGCCGCTGGAGTGGCGCGCACCGACAAGAAGAATAAATCAAAACAAATAATATAATGAAAAGTTAAACAAACGCAACGCGTATATTTATTAGGCAATAAATGTTTGGCAATAAACCACGTTTATTAACTTGCGCGGCGGCAGGATAAATAAAGAACGCAATAAACTTTTGCCCGATGAGGTTAATTGCCGACGCATCTATCTACCGTGCCTCCGAATGCCGCCCAGATAATGCCGGCCCGTTTTACACTCTCTGTTTTTTTGCGTGCCACGAAACGGCGCGCGTACGCGTTTTTGCTCGAGAGGGGGTAAAATCAATCAGTCCAATGCCCGACGCGATGTGTTATTACAGACACTAACCGTCATTTTCGAGCCATAAAGTGATGCGTTAATATTGGCCGTCGATAGAGCTTTCGAACAATGCGATAGAAATGTTTTCTTGTTACCATGCACTAATAAAATTACCATATTCGCATTGTTACTAGCGTTTTTAACGTTTGGGCTACCGCAAGTGCTAGACCACGATCGCGATATTGAGAATAAATCTTGCCGTTTCAGCGCACGTTAATTTACGTTTTAATTGCAATACGATAAGTACTGGCTGCAAGCGCGGGATTTGCGCCACGTCGGAAAGCAAACAAAGCAAAACCGCCTCCAGGATTTCATGCGCTTGTTATTTTTTCGTGAGAGATATCTCGTTGAAAAGTTGATGTGGAGGGCAGCTCGGCGAGCGCGACTTGATGGGCTGTAAAGAATGAAGAGATGTTGATTGGATTTGAGTGATCCGTGTGATGGACGTTTTTCTCAAGTGCAGTTAAACAGAGCCGCATCAGTGACAACGCGCCACTCGACCCGGCGAGCGTTCGGCGACGCGGCGATCGCCGGTCGTGTTTCGGCGAAGCCACTCCTGCAGCTGGAACAAACTGCGCTTTTCGTCCGCGTCGCTCCATTGTCGAGTCGAGCTTGACGGCGTTGCAGAAACGCTGGCTCATCTCTCGCAGCTCCTCGAACATGACGTGCATCAACAATGTCATGAAGAAGACGTTGCCGGCCCGCGCGTCGAGGGTCTGGCCGGAATGATTATCGAAGCGGAGCGTCTTAATATGCATCGTTCGATACGATTCGACGATTACGAGTCGAGGGGCTGTTGGCCGGTCGGCGTCGCCACGTAGGATCATCACGGATCGCACGTCCGAACCCGTGCGATGCCGCGTGTGCTGAGCCAGATCCGGTGGGAGCTTAGGTGAGAAATCTTATTTCGACGTTCCTCGCCCGCAAAACCGTTCGGTAATCGAAGCGCAGACACGTCTAATGAAGTTTGCCTGGTCTCATCAACGAAACTGACCGTTGTTTGGTTTGATTCGAACTAGCGCCGCCACCACCTTGGCGCTGGGGCCCCGAGCGCACTTGGATTAATACGATAGCCGCCTCTCGGGGGCCACCACGTAGCGGAAATTAATCACCGCGCACGCTGCGCACTCTTCCACACCGCTGCACTCACACACCGCTCGCACCGCCGTGCTGTTCCCAATCTTAAAATGTTGTAATCAAGACTGACTAGAGTGTCTGGGAGTATCAGTCCTCTGCTGCAGCGGTGGAAATATCTTATTAGCGTTTTTGGCATTGGCGTTAAATTCGATGCCTCGTGCACCGAATGCTTGGGGTATATTATATATTAAAAGTTGCTTATTATTAGGTGTTTTCATCATCGGCGTTCTGTTATTCGGTTCGTATGGGCGGACGACAGCAGGACGAGAGGCGAACGCCATCCGGCTAAAGTATTTCAGAGCCGAGTGTCGGGCGCGCGCGGCAATTTGGTTAATTGGCTCCGGGCGTAATGGCTCTAATAAGTTTCTGAATGCTCGGGTTGTGTGCGCCGGCCGCCGCCACCGTGTACGTTTAATGTCCGTGCGGGTGAGGCGGCGCGCACGTCGTGATTGTGAGCTATAGGAAACTGCATCGCGCTTATATTCCTATTATGTTATGACCCCGCGCCTCGCCCTCCTTGATTTACAGACCATTGTCTTTCATTTCTTCTCCAGGACGATCAGCTCGAGCGCGCAGAACCAGAAGCGACTTATCTAATCAGTCGAAGCGCACGCTGCAGCTATGCACCGCATGAGCAGAAGGCCAATTGCAGCGCGCCTGCTTTATGAACGCGGGGATCGTTGATTCCGAGAATTTGTGTAGAAGGCTGGAGCTTCACTCGCCACCCCTTTTGCGCACACGCTTTTCCGAATATAACGCAAACAAAAAGCGGCGTTCGCTGGAGCGCGGAGTGCCAGGTATCAGATTGGATCCGCTAATGAATGGCACAACAACTCAAAAACATTCGATCAGATCGCACCAATTTATTGAATTAGCCGGAGACTTTTTGCATGTCGCAGAAATGCCGAACGGAGGAACGGCGCGCGATGCGCGATCGGTATGTAACCGGCCCCTAACATGAACAATTTGTTGATAGCATCAGTGGCGACCGGCCGCGCTCGCTCCGCTCGTGCAATGCGGTTTCTGTCAAGTGGCGGGCAGGACAGACGACGACAGCATTATAAGGATGCCTCTGGACTGCGGTAAGCGACGCTCCCGACTTCGAGATGGTGGCACTCCGTGGCCCGTGCGGCGCTGGTAGTTATGCCGAACCGGTTGCATCGCGCAGCGCACGGCGTGCCGTACTAAAGAACGCGGTGACAGCTCCTGCTCGTGCGCGCGCGCGCTCGCGGACGAATGCATATCAACGAAGGGCACCCGGGCAGCGCATGTGTGCGCGTCGTAAGTTTATGAAAGTCGCGCATGCACCGAGCGCATTACTGCGACGCGGCTGGTGCGCTGCCCTGCGTACCTGCGATCGGCCGTCCAGTCAGCGGCGGCGGGTAGCGACGCGCGGCAACAAAAGCGACGACGACGAGCGCAGGGGCGTGCACGTATGTCTCCGAACTGTCCAAACGCGCAGCAACAATGAACAATGGCAACATAAATCAGCGTAATTAGTTTCAGCAAAGCTGCCGTATCTACATGCTGCGCCGAACGCGGCGAAAGCATTGGTCAGCGAGACGCGTTCCGAGCGACTTTACTCCGCCTTTTCCCGGATTTAATCGAATCCTGCCGGCGGATCCCTGCTTTTCGCGCATCGCCAATAATTACATACATTTTGATGCACGCAGCGTCCATTGCCCATGCACATATCGCGAGTGCAACAGTGTGGAATGCAGTTCGATTTCAGATTGCTTACCTTGGCACAGGCATGGCGTTCATTTTTTAGCGCGTCTATTACCTAGCAACGTAATACATTCAGCAGCACGGTAGCAGCACAAGATAGATAGTACAAAACGTGATGACATTCAAAGGAGCGTGAATGACTTGTGATAAATAAACCGAATCAGTATTTGGTATTGTCTATTTATGCTGGCATCGATTTTGATCTGGTGCATTATTGTTGAGCGTCGAACAAAACTTCACGAATATCTTCGAATGAAATCGCCACCAAATCATCACGAGTTCCAAAACAATATTTTAATCAACCGCCTGCAAGTCTGTTCTTTGTGCCTACGCGCTGGGATCCTTTTCTGATGTTTATTGTGCATTTATCGTGAGCATCAATCTTGCACCGTTGTCAAATGCGAAGTAAAACACGTTATCCGCAGACCATTAATTCGTTTCGATCAAAACTCGGAGCAATTTATATTTAATGTCAAATAACCTGTTACTAATGTGACGCCTTTGTCTTTGCAGGGGAGGGCGGAGAAGAAGGTTGTCCAGAAGACGGCGATAAGCTCGAGGGAGACGAGGAATCGGGCTCGATGACTCCAACTTCGGCTGCATCGCCAGTGCCCGACGATGATGTCAACTCGCCGGCACCCGGCGATCCCGCATCACCTCGTAGTCCACGATCTATTGCAGAAGACACGGCGAATCACCTGGTCGATAGGTGCGTCCCTATTTCTTTACTGCACCGTGCACGCCGTGCAGTCTTGTTCGTCTTTTCAAACAAAGGATGTTTGCATAAGGTTGATCGCAGGGTAATGCATACAGACGCACAAACATGTGATTATTTAGGATTGGCCCCGCTTTCCAGTCGGCACTTCGGCGTTCGCGCGTTTGATATAGAAGGCAATATTTAGTCGAGGTCTCCTTGACGGGGCCCGCGCTTGCCGCCGCTGTCGTAAATTATTAGAGAGCAAACACTTTTACACCATGCCGCGCAAACACTATGCATTGAGTGCTAGGCCGCGTTGCCCGGAGGGCTACGAAAACATGGCGGGAGCTTTCATAATTTTCCAAACTTCATTTAGCTAAGCTTAGTCGACGCGATAAAAAGACGCGTGCGCGCGTATTAGATATTATATACGCGTACGCAATTATATAAAGAAGTCGTGACTGACGCTTTTTGTTTGTCGCATTACAGAGAGATGACGAGTCCGAGATGCAGATCGCGAGATTCCGGCGAATCGCCTCGGTGTCCATCCGGTGAATCGGCGTTCTCGGATCGCGGCACTCTCTTGCGCAGCGTGCCCCTGGCGGCGACGGCGCTCAGTCCGGTCGGCGTTGCGTTGCCACCGACTTTGCCGGCCGCAGCTGCTGCAGCATTGTTGCCACCACAGTCCGCCGCAATGGCGGCGTACCTGAACGCGGCGGCTGCAGCAGCTCAACACTCGCACAGAATGATGATGACATCGCCGCTACCAGCAGCTTTCAATCGCAACGCAATCTCACCACTTGTCACATCGTCGTCTTCGCCGCCGGAACATCCCTCAGACATGCCGTTGCCATCGCCGTCGCCGTCTGGAGAAGGCATCTTGGACTTCAGTAAGCGGTCGTCGAAAAGTGAACAATCAGAATCTGATAGTGATGTAATGAACCTCAGTAAAACGAGCACACCACCTCCGGAAGTGCCAGTGAATAGTCCCTTAGATTTGTCAGTTACAACGCGCAAACGGACCTCAGATGACCAAAGTTCTCAGCCACCATCGCGCAAGCAACGCACAAGCGATTATGCGAAACCTGGAATGCCGGCATGGACGTCTCCTGTAGCGGCGCAGCATCTTCCGTACTTCGCGGCCGCAGTGGCTGTTGCCAGTTTGTCGCCCAAGACCAGTCCGTCGCCTGATTTGTGGAACGGGAAGATGAAGCATTTGACGCCAACGCCCAGCGACGCTACTAAAGCTTTGGAAAAGATGAGTGAACTCAGTAAACTTGGTGGTGAAGACCTCTTCCGTTCGATGGCTAACAGCGGTGGTGCGTCTGCGAATTCTGCGAGCAGTCGACACAGCGCGTGGCAGTCGCATTGGTTGAACAAAGGTGCTGAACAAGCAAAGGATGTGCTAAAATGTGTGTGGTGCAAACAGAGCTTCCCCAGTTTGGCTGCGATGACGACGCATATGAAAGAAGCTAAGCATTGTGGCGTAAACGTACCCGTCCCACCAATGTCTCAACCAGCAACCATCGCACCTCCTCAGCATCAGCCGCAGACCTCATCTCCATCGAACACGAACACAAGTTCCTCTTCATCCAATTCTAGCAAGCCAAATCCATCAGACTTAAATTTGCTTATAAAGGAGACTATGCCCTTGCCACGGAAGCTAGTGCGCGGTCAGGATGTGTGGTTGGGCAAGGGTGCCGAACAAACACGACAGATCCTCAAGTGCATGTGGTGCGGTCAGAGCTTCCGATCATTAGATGAGATGACTAGCCATATGCAACAAACACAGCATTACACCAACATTATCTCCCAAGAACAGATTATCTCTTGGCGTTCCAGTGATGATCCAAAAAACGGCAACAGCGGAGGGGGCGGCGGTAGTAGCGGTCCGGGTAGCGGCGGGCCACCCGGCAGCACGAGCAGTCATGTTAGTGCCGTGCTTACCTGCAAGGTGTGCGACCAAGCATTTAGCTCCCTCAAAGAATTAAGCAACCACATGGTGAAGAATTCGCACTATAAGGAACACATCATGCGTTCGATTACAGAAAGCGGCGGTCGTCGGCGGCAAACGCGCGAAAAGCGAAAGAAGTCACTGCCTGTGCGGAAACTACTTGAGTTGGAGCGAGCTCAGCATGAATTCAAAAATGGCGACAGCGTTGTTATGGATAAACGTGATGCTACTGGTGGAGGTGCAGGCCGCATAACTTGCGAAAAGTGTGGAAACAAAATCGAGACTTCCATGTTTGTTGACCACATACGCCAATGCGTCGGTATGACGAGCAACCAAAGAAACTTCCTCAAGAACGCACTGATGTCTAACAATATCTTGCCACCAGAACCTCGCGAACGCGAAAATCACAAGTCAAAGAAGTCGCCCTCGCCGCAACTTCGTTCCCCTACCACCGGTTCGAAAAAAGAGCCGGCGGCGGGTGAAAACAACAACGGTTCGTCTCCTTCCGTGTTGAATGCCATCGAGAAGCTCATAGAGAAGAGTTTTGATTCGAGAGGTAGGCAGAATGCCGCGTTTCCAGGTCAGGGACCAACGGCCGCTCCGATGGGATCGAGCATACTTAAACGATTGGGGATCGATGAGAGTGTCGATTATACCAAGCCACTAGTCGATGCCCAAACGATGAATTTATTGCGCAACTATCATCAGCAGCAAAGTCAGCATTACGCCCGTCGTGAGCGCAGCGGCAGTGAATCGAGTTCGATATCAGAGCGAGGCAGCAGCCGAGTGGACGCGCTCACGCCAGAGCGGAAAATGGAACCGCCAGGAGTGCCGATTACTTCGACGCCACGATCGACGCCCGACAAGCGAGACAAATCGCCGAGCATCGAAAAAACGATGCCGGACGCTGATGTTTGCAATAACATCAAAAAAGAAATAGAGGACGACGAGGTCGAAGATTTGAAAATCAAAAAGGAAGTGGAGGAAGAGGACGACGATAAAAGCAGCTTTGCCAGCAACGGACCCACAATCAAAGAAGAGGAAAAGAAGCACAATTCAGTGCGAACGCCCACGAGCAGCCCGCACCGTCGCACGCCCGAAGAGAGTCCCTGTCGGAATAGTACCAGCAGTCCGGCGTCAAGCGATCGATCTGGTACCCCACGCAGCACCAACGGCGATCGCAAGCCGGCAGGCGGCGGCAGCTTGGGCGCGCTGAGCTCAATGTTCGATAGTTTGTCGGGTAACGCGGCGCCAGCCGAGAACGCCACTAACACGAAACGTGGCAGTAGTCATCCTCTGGCCGCATTGCAAAAATTATGTGATAAGACTGAAACGCATCACACGAACAACCGCAGTGGGGGAGCGGCCACGTCGACGTCGGCATCGTCTAACACCACGCAAACCGCCGCATCTACCTCCAGCAGCACTACGCCCGGTGCCATTTTGGCGTTCAGCTGGGCCTGCAACGATGCTGTGATGACTTCTGATTCAATTATGAAGTGCGCTTTTTGCGACACGCCGTTTATCTCTAAGGGTGCATATCGGCACCACCTGTCCAAGATGCATTTTGTGAAGGACGGGGTTATTCCTGATCCCGTTGCGTTGAAAGCAGCTTCCGCGGCGCAACAACCATCCGGTTCTGGTGCTTCCACACCTGGAGGTAAGTCATCCGCCCCCGTAACAGGCTCCAGCGGGCCTGGTTCCACCGGTAGCAAGAGCCCACCATCCAGCACCGGTTTCGAAGAGAGTCCGCACTCGAAATTCCTCAAGTATACCGAACTCGCTAAACAATTGTCTAGCAAATACGTGTAACTGACGAAGTGATAAGTTGAAAGGGCGAATTGTGTAATTGATTGTTTATTTTTCGGTAGCATTCCTACAATTATTATAATACGTGTACAGACTTCTTTATGATAAGGAACAATTACATGCTGGAGTTAAACTTAATCAGCTAATTGGGCTATGCAATTGTTTAGCGCAACGAATGAAATGACTTATTTGCAAGTCGATACGCAGCAGATTGGAAAGTGAAATCATAATGTGTATAATAAATATGTAAAATTATTAAAGAGTGCCGCTAAGCGGCATTCTTGTATTTTGTGATGTTATCATATCTTGCTACAGCAAAACCAATTTAGTAATAAAATGATAATTTCTAATAATTTAAATAGCGTAGGTCTAACATAAATACGTGCATACACTGATGAAAATATTAAATGTACATTGAATCTTTCTCCCGCATTACAAACCAATACAAGATACAATTATGATGATTTTTACGTTACGAACAAATGCAAATTAAAGCCAACTGAGAAGTAACATGCATACAAACAATACAAAGTGATTTACTTGTTATACGAACTTTAACTATATACACTAATTTAGCTATTTAATGCATTCCTGCGGGGAAATTTACGAAACAAACACAACTGTTGGAAGTCATATAATAGGTAGATATGTATATATAGTGTGTATATGGGGATGTTAAGATGGCAGCTGCAAAAAATTGCGACGAACTGGTAACCGAGGAAGGGGGAACCAGCGTGCAAAAAAGCGCATTCATGATTACGATGCAGAAATAAACTTAAGTCAGTATTTAAGATGTATACTACTAAATTATAGGGCATGTACATACAAGGATTAATATAAACGTACGTAGGCATTAATAACTCGCGATGGTTGAATAATGGCGTGGCGAACATCTGCATACATCAAAGAGACAAAATCGTACGTGGAGGTGTTTCTCAATCACAGCGTTTACTCAAAGTAAGACGTGTGCAACGGCATTTCCGAGACCAAGATGGTATAATTCCCGGTGTGAAATTAAACAAGTATTTGTCTCGAATCCCAAACATAAGAATCAGAAAGTCGAAATCGTACTGTAACGAGATTTAATTAAATTATTTACAAGATAGTAATTGTAAAAATAGAATATTTCGATATGAAGACAAAGGTTGTTTGCATAAAATTAGCGAAAAAGTGAATATTTCAAAAACGACGATTCTTGTAACAATACTTGTAAAATATTAGTTATAATAAAAGTGAACGAAAAATCCGTAGTTTCAATGGTTCCGTATTTGTAATATTTAAATATTGAGGTAAGCCATCTTACAATAAGTAACCTATTGACATTCGCTGAGAGAAAATTGTAACTTGGTTGAGAACAGTGAAGTATCCAATTGTCTCTTGAAACTGACTACGTTTCATAATTGGATGATGCGTTTTAATCACGTCGATGAAAACATGTAAACGTGCGAACGAGGAGAGGCAACCATTGTGAATGATTGATTGATTCTTATACCTAGTATTGGTTGATTGATTGATAAGAAGATACAAAACATTCGTATACGTATTATCTCATAATATCTCATTCTTCCAAGAAAGAATTTTTAAATAAAAATACTTTTAAAACGAAAAACAAAATAATGATGCAAAATGGAGAACTAAAAATTTAAAAAAAATACTATTTATCAGTAATTAATTAATTATTAAACAAATATTATAAACTGAATAATACAAGAATGTATACGCATAGCTGAATAATCAAGGCAAAGCTCTTTTTTGTGTTGAGAAATCGAACTTTTATTTAAAAATATTTTGTTGTATTTGATTGCAATGAAAAGGCTCAAATAAAATATATGTTATAAAAATTATTACCATGTGCTCATTTGAACATTTCCCCATTTACGTTTTCAGGTTAAGTGTTCGGCTGCCTCGCGCTAATTCGTAAGCGAGGGCAAGCAATAATATCGAATCAAGAGCAGCGGCACCGCGAAAAACATTAATACAATTAACTCGGCGGAGTTAATCTGAAGAGTTATGTAATGAGTGATGGTAATCTGAAGAAGCGAGAAACCGCGGGCAGCCGGAGTCAGCGGCGTCTGCAAATACTCCATCGGCCATTGAGATAATGCGAGCAGATTTAGTGCCTTTTTGGTTTACATCACACGGCGGTCCCGTTCGACCGCGATCGTAACCGTTCCACCGGTTACACATCTCCACACTTCGCGTGGATCTCTTGATGCCGGAGCCCCTTACGCTTTCGCGCCAAATTCTCGCTGCTGCTGCTAATTTATGGATATGGGCTGGGAAGTCTTGCGAGCCGCGACTTCCGAACAGCGTTCGCAACGCGCAACGAAGATGGAGGCTTTGCGCGTTCCAGCTGCGGATGCGTAGGCTCCATCCTCCTTTAAGCCTGCGGTTTGAATCTGTTTTGACGCGGCGACGAATAGATGCGAAACCAGAAAGCCATCGGTGGCTGGCGCCCACCCTCTTCGGTTGGATCCACTCTCTTTGGCTTCTTTTTGGCGCACCAAGCGTCGCTGATATTAAGTAGCACTGGTGGCAGACTCGTGGTATCAACCACACCATCGCGCAGTCATAATATTATATCATAAACCGTCTTATGCGAGGGGCGACGCGTCGCGACGTCGGCATCTACGCGGGCGAAATTAGATTTTCTTTTAAAATTTGATTTGTTACGTTTTATGTCGCAATTAAACAGTGCCGAGCTCCAAAGTTGATAAGATCCATTCCCTATTTCATTTTTATTACATTCGCAACGGTTCTTAGAAGATTATTTCACTTCATGTAATTATAAAGGGTTTCTCTGGTATGTCTGTCAGCCTGAAAAACGAAACCAAATCTTGTTATTCGAAACTTTGGTCCCTACTAAACTTGCAAGTTTCTATCATGTGCTTAAATGCTTGAAATTTCCAAATTGTAAAGGGATGTGTATCACGGCACGTGCACACAACAAAGAGTTTAGCAAGATCAACGTGTCATTCGAAGTTATGACGGTGCGTGCTTTTTTCGGTAATTTTTACGCACATGTTTTCCTACCATGAAGTTATCAGGGCGTAAAATGAAAATGTTATTAGACGTAGCTAACTGGTTTTGCTGAAAATGTTTCTCAAGGATGTTGGAAGTGATTGCTAGGTCTTATCAACCTCAGTTGATTCAGTGACACTGCTGCCAAATTTGAGGATTTTATAAATAAGAAAATAAAGCAAACAGACATTATCATTTAATGCTACTAGTATTTGTTAGCACTTGGTTGGTCGAAGCTCCAAGATACCACGAAAGGCGTATCCCAAAGATATTTGTTCATAACAAGTCGCTGAAAGTCTTTCGTAAATATATTATTAAATATCGATCGCACGAGTAGATAAGCCCAGAATCTTTTATGGGCGCGCTCATAGATCTGCCAACTAATGGTCAGTTTATGAGGAACGCAAGCCATTCAACACAGAAATACATATTGTGCGCCCTCGCCATCTCGCAACTGGAAGTAGACGCAGGAAAAACCAAGGTGGACCCAGCACCAAAGCTTAAGAATGGATCCAATAGTCACGATCGGCATTCGGTATGTTTGTCCCGATAATTTGAATACAATACATGTCAGCAGTTATGTCGCACACAATATTAAGAAAACATTTATTATGTGGACACCGTTTGAGATACCTGCGTTTTAGATTACTCTAACACGCAACAAAAATTGGGTTTTATATTTTTATTTCGCATTTTAGATCAGATTATAAATTGCAATTTTTATTGTCTAAGGAATAAAAATATTGAAAAAATACTTGATAAAAATGACTACATGAAACAAACAAGACACCAAGAAGGAGACTTTCCCGATCGGGATCGAATCTATAACTCTAAGAGAAGATGGTTAAAAGAAGATTGTATTTGATAAATTACATTAAATGTATTACATCCTGCATAAATAAACATTTCATCTCATCTTTTTTTTTTCAATAAAATGATTTTTTAGTCAAATATATATAATTTTCCAACGCAGTAATTTACTTAATAATTTTCTGAGGTTTGGCCTTTATTAAAATTCGGAGGGTTGACTTATTGGCATCGGGGCTGGACGAGCGAAATGAACGATGTGGCACTGATCGCTGTAAAAATTCCGGCCTCGGAGCTTACCGATCTCGGGATCTCGCTCACTGATGCCACCATCACGTTTCATGCATAATACATCGACGTAGCGCGAGACCATTAAAGCAACTTTTTGATTTACAAAACCATAAAATTGATTTATTGCTGTTAATGCACAGTGCGTTTAGGTGAAACACAAAAGGTTCCCAATCGCATAAATCGTGCCCGATCTTTGTAGCAAGCTGTCATTCGACTGCCGAAATGACGTCGGGGATCGTGCCCGGTCCGGAGTTACTGCCGAGCAGAGGGGCAGCGCTCGTCCTCGTCCACGCACGCACAAACGGTGAAACAAAGGACCAAGCATGCGCGGCGGAAGGCACATAAATATGACGTACGAGTACGTCTACGATTCGGGACAAGCACGGGTCGTCAATATGCACTAGGCGTCATGGCAGGAATCATTGTTACGTTCGGCAATGCGTCACGCGAAAGCGTGCGACCGCAAATTTCGGGAGCTGCGCCTTTCGCATTCGCATTTTTTCGAGGGAGAAAACGACCATGGTCCGGCGATGGGCAAAGAACTGGATGAAGCGTACTGGAACCTGGGGGTTGCAATTGTTTCGATAGTCTATGAAACGTAAAGTCGAATGTCGAATCGATTCAGGTTTCAATTATCGTTTTATTTTTTCCTGCGAGTTCATAATTTGCATTGATTTATTGCGAACGGGGCGAATTGATATTCGCATCTAAATTTTGAAGTAGGTTGATACTGTTTCGTGGGGGGGTGAAAAAATAATAATGAAAAAAAAAATGGAAAATTTATGCGCTCGGTGCCCGCGAATGCGCTCGTAACTTTCCGACTGTGCGTATTTTTTGTGACGAATGCGGATTGGAGGAATAAGTCACATGGTGGTGCCGTCGTTAGTAAAGCCGGCGAAAATGCCGCCGACACATGCGCACGCGTCGTGTGCATGTGCGCACACACCGGGAAAACGAGAAACGAGCGGGACGCGTGAACGTGAAGCGAGAGCGCCGCCACGAAGAGTGACTGTGTATGCTGGTGCGCTGCGGATGGAGGCGAGGGGTGTTTTCTAAATGTTTGTCGTTAATTCATCATAATGATTCATATGCGTTTGAGACTGGGACTCGTTTTTACACCCCGAATGTTAAGGGGTGTAAATTATAAGTTTAAGACAGAAAGTCAATATTATAACTGGGCGAGATACATTCAGACTTGGTGCGTTCGCAGTGAGAGAACGGCGAGCAGCTATCGCTCCTTTCGCTTTTGCTCGGGCGTGTAAGCATACGATTGTGCATGAAAATTTGCTCGCTTGTTTTTTTTTGCTGCCCGCCGCTATATTGCTTTATTTCGTTTTCGTCCAACTTGACTTATAGACGTCGGCGACTGCTCGTTGTGCGTCCATTAACATTCGCCCTGTCGCCGAAACAGCGCAAACAGGAAAAAAGCGCAAAAACACGCCCGCAAGCGAAAACAATCCGCGGCAGTAAAACGCATTATCCACCTCCCCCGTCGACGAAGGCCGCGGCGGCGGCGTCTACCAATCCACCCATTCTCATCCGTTCGTCCCGCGCAGATTGAATCCCGCGCCGAGACAATCCGAACTTTGCGTTGATGTGCACTTTTTAATCCGAATTTTATGTGCGCCGTTCGCCGCCGCCGCCGCCAAATCTCGGGCGGTAACTCACCATCACCCATTCAGCGCTTCCTTGCGCGGCACGCCGCATTCACGTTCGGGATGCGGTGGCGTCGGACTGGGCGGATGTAAATTGCCGACATTAGCATCGCAGAGAAATAAATATTTACTCCCCCCACCCTCGAAAGTCGCTTAATTCGTTCGCTCGCGAATAAACGTAATTTCATCGTCGTCGCGCGCGCGTCGGCGGCGGCAGTTTGCGACGCACGGAAGATGCGGGCGACGAAGGCACGAAAGGAGCGAGCGCCGCAACGCCGAAAGCCGTGGGACGGGACGCGCGTCGTCGGCGTCGTCGTCTTATCATCCGTTGCTCTCGTGCGGGTATAAATTTGTGCGTGGCACGCTCGACGGGTATCCTGCGACAGGCCAAAGATGGACGGCGGAAGAACAAGGAAAGTCAGCACTCGTAACCATTCGAAATAGATTACTATTGCCGGCTGGGCGGCGCGCCCCCGTCGGCGCGCGGGTGCAAGGTTGATGCGGTGACTGGGCGGTTTTTCGGTCGGGGTAAGAAGCGAAATGGGGCATTCGCCGCGAGATAGTGCCAATGCTGAGCTAACGTACGCAACGGGCAGAGTAACGGCGCGCCAGCGCCAGCGCGGACGCCGCCGATAGTAAGATGTTCGCGCGGCAGCGCGCGCATTGTCCGCTCTAAGCGACAACGATACCCCCTCGGACGGCACCGTCTGCCGGGTCGGAGGCGGCGTTCGTCCTCCTCGCGAGATTTGTGTCCCGAGAGTTCACAATGGCCTGATCGGTGAAGTATTTACTGCGCGCCGCGCGCGCTAGACTCGGTCGCGCTTCGCCGAGAGCGAACCGGCCCCCGGAATGCGGGACCGCGGGGACGGCTGCGACGTATTCCTCCCGATGGCGTAACGCGCGCTGATAGCCCGCAGTTGCAAATCACCGTAATGTTCTTTTCTGATGCCAACACGCCGGCTGCCGTTCGCCGCCGTTGCCGGCGCGCCGCTCTTATTGAACGAGCGAATTTCTCTTTCTTCGTCGCGTCAAACCGGAGCGTTTGTTGCGAACATGCATGCACAGAAGCGGGCCAGCCAACGTCGGCGAATGAGATTGAGCTCGCAGGCTGCTAACAACTTAATTGACTGCGCACTAAATTAAATTGTCGTGCGCTTTAATTTAGTTTGTCAGCCCGGCCAGCGACGATATGTATGACTAAATAGTGTTCAAAAGAATGGAGCAATTTTGAATTAATCACGCACCTGGCACCTTCACCTTCTCGACGCGATAATCGCCACCTGTTATGTTGCCGAAGACCATGAGCGTCTTATTAATCAAACAAGGCGCGCACAACAATAAGTTACACATCGTGCGTTTGTACAAAAGATACGAAATTGTTTTCTTCTCGTATGAAGATATCATGAAGAGGCGATACAGACCGGAAGTTTCTCAAAATGATTGCGTTCTGAAACGCTCTGAATCAACTGGCAACAAGCACATGTAACAATGGGACACAATAAGTTAATACGCCATAATATAAAGAAACCGATTGTGAGTTCATGTGATAAATGTGATGAGCGTGCGATAAATATTTGAACAAAACGTCGCAACGATTTTTTTCACAACGAAAATCTCGCAAAACAACTTGTGAGTTGTTGTCCGTTCTATCGGACAAAGTAACGATCCCGCAATTAGATGTAATTACGTATTAATTATTCATACGTGCATAATTTGTCATTCACTGCAGTCTCCTGGTTCATATTCATGCCATGCCACCAAGATGTTTACGTTAGTCATCCTCATCTTTACGCGCGACTCATGCGGTCGCTTCTTTCCAGAGTGAATTATACTTGACTTACTTGTCTCGTATGCATGACACGGTTTTGAATACATCTTCGGCAAGTGTGTATAGAAGCTTAGCAACGAGCTGGCAGGGCGGGAAGGGTAAATAGAGCGCCGGCCGTCGACTTGCGAGAAAAGGGGAGCGAACGCGAGCACACGAGCGCGGTAGACACGCACGCGTGCGAAGGAGAAGGGTAAATCCCAAAGCGGCCGCACACACGTTACGTGTAAAGTGTTATCCGCACAACAATGCTAACAACATCAATAAATCAATCATCCTAATAAGCGCGTCTGTCCGCTTTGAATCAATGTTTATGCGCTAGAGTTTCCTTCGCGCTCGCTACGTTATTCACAGCCCACCCAATACCGGAATATTATTAAGTTTGAATTATTTAATTAATATGCTGTATTTGCTTGACAGCATTAAAAATGTAACTTTATTCGAATGCAAAAGCAACCCTTCACGAGGCTGATGACGGATATACACGTGAAGTAGATTGTGCGCAAGCTGTATTGTTCTAAAGTTCAACTTTTCGATTTTATTTGCACTCCCCAAGGGACTGATGCTGTCGTATATACTGTGCACACCAGTGACGATGATGCAGCGTGTTGTGGATGGACCAGTTTTAATTAATACGTTGCCAGCCATCAATCATGAGTTGCTCGTCTGTTATCCGTCAAACTTTATTAACCGAGCACTTTGCCTGAGTGATTAGATTAGACGGGGTTTATTAATACGCGACAGGTTATTGAGTTGACTCGCTTTACAGTTTATTCCACAGGTTGTTCCGTTTTGAATCGTTCTAGCCCACGTTAATTACCCACTATAGAAAATGGTGAATTTGCATCAATCGTTGTTTTTTGCGGCAGCTGCGCAGTCGCATTGAATGCAACGTTGACTGCAAGACGATGCTTGCTCCACGCCCGGGCGCTCGGATCTTGCTGAGCGCGTGATAAATCATCGCGCTGACAATTTGTCTACATGTCATAAACCACCTTCAAGACAAGTAGCCCCAGATCGAAATCACCACCACTTCAGCCTTCCATTCAGCAGAGCCGGAACGCGCTCCCACATTACGAACCAGGTGGAATATACGTTCGTACATGCACACACTGCGCACACGTGCACATAATCGGCACCTGCGCCGGTGCCGTGCCGCGGTATTATTATCGTGGCCATCAAATAAATCGTTATATATAAATTAGTTGTCTGTGCTCATAATGATCAAAGATTTACAGGTACCTTTTGGTAAAACGCAGCGCATTAATCTGCCTTAGCCGGCGGAGATGTATGCGCGCCCGAACGCGCGAGACACTTTCGAGCGTTCGCGTCGCGTCATTCCTCATAACGTATTGTCCTTGCTTCGGGTGGGTGAGACCTCGCATTCACGTCCGAGAGGACGCGCGCGCCTCGCATCAATGTGAGCATTTCTTCTGCTGCGTCGCGCCGGCGTCCACTTCATCATATTCTTGTTTATCGCGTTCGCGTTTGGGCAGATGCACTTAAACATCGGCGGCGGCGGCGGCGCGGTCGCAGGACGACTGTTAAATATCGCGTCTATTGTGATGTTAAAGATGCGATAGCGACGCACGCCTCGCGTGGCACGGCTTCCAGAAAAGGACGGCCGCAGATTTGGCGCACCGCTGCGATGGCCCATTCATAAACGTCGCGCGACCGCCGCAAACATAACGCCGCGAACGTGGCCACGAACGGCGTCAATGAGTGATAGTAAACGACGGTGATGTGTTGTTGGTTGTCGCCGTGAGGTGGAAGTTACTAATAAATTAGCAGCCCACATGCATGCGCACACGAGACATACGCCATCTGACAGGCCTCCCAAGATTGTCCGGACACCGCAGAGAAAAGACGCATGAACGGCCCGCGCTTATAAAAGGTGCACAACACACTTTGTGATACATTGATGCTCGAAAGCGCGTCGATGCTTCTCGATGGCGGAACGCACGCATAAACAATGTTGCAAGTTCAGGTTTGAGTGAATTATGTGACACGTTTATGTGCCGTACCGTTTACAACCCAAAAACGTTTGACCGAATCAATTGAATATAATTTATTTGAAAAATACGATTCCATGTTATATAAAGTTGTTCATTATCGACCCGCTCTCCGAATCCAATTTTGTTCGGCAATATATTTCCTGGTGAAGGGAAAAGGCGAAGAACTGTCGTTACGCGATAGATGCGCCGAGCTGCCATAACAAATAACTGCCCTCCAATAACCAAACTTCAATATGACACACTCTGTCGATGATATCTTTCAAGTTTTAGATGACAGAGACGTCAGGCAAAAGGCGATTGGCTAACTCTTCTGGTTCGAGAGTTTTCCTGCCGGAGGACGTAAAAGGAGGACAAACGAGAGACACTCGAGTAGCGTCCATCTGTCGCCGCCTGCGGTCCGACGACGTCCTGCCTGATTTGGAACATCTTCCGTTCGACGAAGACGCTTCGAGACTCGGATTCGATACTTTGACTCGTCTGCTCGGACGTCCCATTTCATAGTTACGGTTATGATTGTGTTGTCTGCTGCACTGGCGCAGAGGGTGATTTGTTCGTCTCGAAATATTAAGCCATTGCGACCAGACGAGCAGCTATTGACAGACGCAATGATTTAGGACGTATGCAGCCGAAGGGGAGTCGTAATCTAAATTTAAATCGAAGATGTACGCTGTGAAACATCAGCGATGTGTGTCGTCGGAAGGACGAAGGATGCGCACACGCGACTGCTCAACTCCGACCAATTTTCTTCATTTGTAAGAATTGCACGGTGGAATGCAATCAGAGCGGCGGTATGTTTGAACGAAGAGTTTGCCTCGCATCGTGCAGAGACAAAAGTAATGCGCCGCCGCCCGACACCCTCGCGTTCCATCGTCGGCCGCACGAAGTCGACTTTGCCATTCGCGCCCGACACTTTTGTCAATACAGAAAGGGCCATAAAGACCACTCGTGTCATACGGAATGACGAAACTTTTGCTTCAATTCCGACGCGCGGTCGACGTGCGCGAAGACGCGAAGGGAAGCTCGTCGTCTGGCGCCTGCTCTACGTGCGCGACCTTTTCGTTTACTGGCCAATTCTCTCATCCGAGCATCATATCTTTGTTTTCTCGCCGCGCGTCTGCTGATTGTCAGGCGGCGGAAAAACGCATTCCGCATAGAGAATATTAAACTCGAATTTGGAAAATTTCCTCGCCGTTGCTCATTGTCGCGCTCGCAGCTGCCACCGAGCACGTTCAATCGAAGTCCCTTTCAATTTCGCGATAAACAACAAACGTTGTAATCACGATGTGTCGAAAATTGAAGCCGAACATTGAAGAATAAGATAAGCGCGAACTGACGCACCAACAAAGCACCCGTGCGCGCGAAACGAAATACAAATGAAAACTTCCAAGGCGGTTAAAACATTTAAAAAAAAAACACGACACGTCGAAATCAAAAGACGTGTATTATTTATTGTCGACGCGTTTCCTCTGCGGTTGCGCCCTGGCCGCGTCGCGGTCGGCTACGTGTGATTGCGTTATTGATACGAACCTTTTTAATTGGTTTGTGAACGTGTCATTGGCATTATTAATGGTAATGAATAAACGTTAACGTTTCGTTTTGTTTCGATGCGCCGCCGGGCGGCGAGACCGCGATGCATCTCGGCCGCCTTCGAGATTGATCTCGACCGTTCCGACGAATCGATACACATCGCGAGCGTCTACGAAGAGGCCGGTCGCGTCACGACGATATTCATCATCTGTCGAAGCTATGAATTGCCGCTGACTGCACACGAACCCAGCGCCTAAACGCTGTGAGCGAACGCGTTCTGCGCACCATCGCGTAAAACGGAATGATAATGATAATATGGCAATCACGGCGTTCGCTGCGAACAAAGGGGCATTTAATAAATTGTTTGCGCCATAACGCGATCGAAATGTAAAAATCGGACGCACATTCTGCTCGGAAATAAAACCTCAACACTGCGGCATCAAATTGACTGAATTATGGCACAGACAATTTATGTACATTTGTAATCCTATTCAAGATTTTATGCAGATATTACTCACTCAAGCAGGGAATATGAGTTTATCAGGCTTTCGGACGTAAATCATTCTTGTCCCTGGGCCAGGGCCGGTCCGGCCTGCGCCCCGCCGTTTATCTGCAAATTGCACTTCGGCCGCGCCGAAGAGGCGAGTGACGAAGCGAATAAATACTACAAAATACCAGCTGACACTCGGATTTTGGGTGCAACCGACCAAGAGTTGCTGTGCAACACAACGTTCGCTTATTACACAGGAATGTGGTGCCTCTTAGACACCTCCAGAGATAGTGTTGAATATGATTTTATAAATTCTTGCGCATCATTTCCTTTGGTTCATGTATCACCGTTTGTATGACACGACGATAAACGGTCCCCGAGCGCGAGGAGAAGGAAGGAAGAATGGCGCAGCGCAAAAATGTACAGCGAAACTTTCGAATGCAAGCGCCGCGAAAACACAGCAGCCGCAGGGACGCAGCCGAGAGAACTGAGTGCGGCGACGACAATAGAAATTGCCGGGCGGACTCGCGAAATGTATACGCAAAGGACACAAAAAGCCATTCGTTTTATCGATAACATATTACCATGAATGCAGTTTAAATTCTAACCTTTGAATTTACGTTACAGCGCGACGCTCCATCGCGCGGCGGCAGTTAACAAAAGACACGCGAAAGGCGCGAAATGAAGAGCCGCACTGAAAAGGGATGAAACGCGGTGAGGCAAACGCGAAAGATGCATAAATATGCAAAATTAGATGGAAAAGCACGGACCGCGATAGACGCTGGTATTAGGACCCACATGCATTTTAAATCATTTACAAGCAAATGGTATTTAAATTTTTCGTAAAATATTTCAGAACAAAAAAGATAGCACGTTGTGCACAAGTTTGTATGCGGAAAAAATAAATATGAAACGTTGGTGGTGTGTGCGGTTCCGGCAGTTCCAGCGAGCCAGCGGTGGCAGCAGCAGCCGCATCAGAAGTAGTAACAGGAGAGAGTGATGTTAATGTATTCAACTAAAAGTACTCCGATGTTATCTATAATTTACGAGTTTTATGTTTATCATCCCCCTTCGCTTTGCACGCGCACCGAAAGCATTCGGAAAAGAACTAAATGGTGATGGCGATGCCGACGTACGTATTTCGGCATTATGCGACTGTGCGAGAGTCGCCGACATGGGGGGGTATTAAAGGCACCCTTCTCAAAATTGTGATCGTAAATTATGTTTTCTTTTTTTTCTAACAAATGGAAAATTGATTTATTAAAGATTTCAGATGTAATGTTCACATGGTGGTGCCAAGCAGCGGCCATTATTTGTGATGCGCGTATTTACGCCTTCCATTGTTAGATATATTTCGAAAAACAAAAATATAGGTTATAAAAGCATTAGTACTGAAGAATAATTGCATTATTGTTACTAAAAGAAAGTTCGAGCAAAACTTACAATTACAGGTATTTAAAATATGAATTATAAAGTTTCAGTAATCAGTTAGCTTGCAGTGAGGTCCTGTGGCGCAACGGATAACGCGTCTGACTACGGATCAGAAGATTCCAGGTTCGAATCCTGGCAGGATCGCGTTTTTTGGCAAGTTTTAAACATCTTGTAGTTAGCCAATAAAAAAACAGCTTTTTCTGACGCTGGTTAGTGTGGTGTGAGATGCGCTGCGCGTGAAGAGAAAAAGGCGAGATGTGGCATTAAGACGCCTCGTCACAAATCAAAACCAGCTGAAGCATAAATCACTCCCGTTTTCTTTTGTCCGCGTCTATTATTTATTGCTTCTTTATGTAATCTACTCGTACAATATATACGCATCTATCATGACGCCATGCACATATACAATCCGCATCGAGCGAATGGACGGTCATACACAAACATAAAGCCCGCACAAATACAATAAACACAATAAATACTTATTACTCGATAGATCCGAAACACATTATTATGACGTGTTCTACTAGTAGTCATGAAAAGCCAGCCATTCTCTTTCAATGCTCACCTTTGGAATATGCCCAACAGAACTCAACGTTCTATAAATACATGGCAAATAAAATAAGAAACAGGTTGTATAATTAGGTTTATAAATTCCGTACATATCGGTGCATTAACGGCGAGCACGTCATGCAAGGGTAATTATTTTGTTTTCGATGCGATAAATTAATTATCGTTGAATACGTTAAATCGCTTTCGGCTGGTTGCGAGCAAAGCTCGAAGCTCTCGGAAAACGTGTAATTATGAGTAATTAATTTGAAGAGCCACAATGCGATGTAAATATACATAACACGTTTTGATCGTTTTACACTTGACGCGTTTGGTCTGCGTCTTGGTGCAGTTTCTATAGTTGATCGCTTATCTCTAAAGTCCTGCCCGGCAATATGCGAACAAGCAGAAAAGGAGATGTAAAAGATAATTTGTATACTTAATTTTCAAAAATTCGTAATGTTCGAAGGAATAAAAGGTAGCAATCTATCAACTAATACTTTTCCGTTTAAAAGAAGCCGATCCTGCCAGGATTCGAACCTGGAATCTTCTGATCCGTAGTCAGACGCGTTATCCGTTGCGCCACAGGACCGATGTTAATTGGGCTTGGAATTCTTAATATCATATTAAAATAGTTTAATACACACGTTATAATAATTTTTTTTTTGTTTTGCTATCTGTACGTAAATGATAATAATTTATTACATACAGCCCAGATGTCCAACTATTGCAAAGCAACCCATTAGTATTCGCCGTAATAACTTGTCCGGTCCTGTGGCGCAACGGATAACGCGTTTGACTACGGATCAGAAGATTCCAGGTTCGAATCCTGGCAGGATCGCAAATTTTTGTTTTTAATCGACTTCATTTTCAATGAATTACTGTAAACATGCATGCTTGGTTTTAATAGTAATTTATATTGCAATCGATTATACCGTGGTAGTTACGATGCAGATTGTGTTCCCTATCCAAGAGGCGGACGGAAACGAACTCGCAATCGTCGAACTAATTGCAACTAATAAATATCTCAATACGTAACTGATTGATGTTGCACGCTTTCAAAATGAAGCGATTCTATTAAGTACGCAGATTGTTCTTCTTCTTCGCGTTAATGTGTTTCATCTCTCTTCTGTCCAGTCTTCTACTCTAAGAGACAAAGTTATTTGAGCGAGACGTGTTGTTTCTATGCCCGAACAAAAAATAAACATATCGCGATTAACGCGTGATTCGTTGTACGGCCTCGCGCACGCTATATTTGCATTAAATCAAATATGAAAATCACCTCAACGCGAACATCCGCGCCTGCCGACCGTCCGGTGTTAAATCGAACTTATTTATTCCTCGGCGCATCGTGATTCATTGAACAACGAGCGGCTTGATAATGACCCGCACCTACCAGAAGTAACGACTGCAGACGGCGCGCGATGTCAGCACTAGATTCCGAAGTCGCAAACGCGACGGCGGCGAGAAAAAACACGCCGATTTGTAAACATTATTATTTAAGATTTTTCGGTTTCGTCGAGCGGATGAAGGCCGAAAACGGGGGCTGTCAGTGCGCAACAGGTGCGGCGGGAATCCGCGCGGTGCGCCGGAGCATCGGCGGAGCGAAAACGCCGCCCTCCCGACAGCCGACCCCTAAACTTTTTATTCCCGTCCGCCGCCGCCGCGTGCGTGCCGCTACGAACAGAATAGAAGAGGAACCACTAGGCGGGCTGGCGGCTAGACTCGCGCGCAACGCCGAAACGCGGCGAAGAACCTTGGAAGCGGAACGGCGGTGGCGCGCGGAAGAGAAAAATTGGAAGACTTGTCGGAACCGAGTGCATAGGCCACGAAAAACTGGAGTAAGGTTACTAAGTGAGCTGTCACGATATACACGCCGTCCGGGCTGAGATCAACAGTTTACCCGCCTTCTTATTTCACGGCGTTCCGTCGCCGAAGGACTGTTGAAAAGAAAAATTAGCCACGGCCCCCAGATTAGAAGACGGACAGATACAATTTTGCGCGTAAATTTGTTTACGTTCATTTTAAATTTCCTTCGTTTTCGTCGCATGGATCAGAGGAACATTTATTTTGGAAACTGGACTTTTAAAGAGCGGCGTTTTATATTTGGTATCTTTTGTAATCGATTGTTGTACGCCTAATATGCTACAAATGACATCTACAGGGACGTATTTTTCTAATTTATACGAAAAAATAGATAGTTGTCTAAAAACCGTTTTTGAACATGTGATTTCCCAAAATAGTGATGCACTTGTTGTTAACAGGCGCGCCGCGCGCGCTTAAGTTCCACTCTGAGCAAAACGATACAAACGCGACGTTAGCAAACGAGACTGCGCGTCGAAAATATGCGGATGGATAGTACACGATATGCAAATGCGCATCGATGTCGGGAACGCAAATGACCACTTGTTTCGGATTGTTTATGCAGATCGGCGGGGTAAATAGTAGGTCGATTCGATCTAGATGCATTCGTTGGTTCCGCGCGCGCGTTCGCTGGTTGATTCGCGTTGATACGCCGCGCGCTCGTCGTGATTCCCATTTGGCATTCCGAAATGTCATACGTACTAATGGCCGCTCGTTGCCGGGCACTCGTCGCGCCGCGACGGCCGTTTCCAATTCGCCGACGAAACGAACGAAATGTCATCCGGTGGGTGTTTGCGAAATATCTTCATGAATCAACCGGCAACTACTCATTGCGCTTGTCCGTGCGCAACGAGCGCGCCGTGTCCCCGCATTAAACATGTCGAAAACGCCGGCGAGTCGCAATTGCGTGCGCGCGCACGCATCGCACGCGTTTTGTTCGGCGCACGTTGCCACTTTTCGCCTTTGCGGCCGGCGCGCGAGCGCAAACTGAATGCGACGTTCATAAATCAGCAGATATAGACGTATTATTTTCAATTAGTGCGGCTAAACAGGCGCGCAATGAATTTACATGCGATATGAACTGCATCCCGTTGCGAAAGAGTGCGCGCTGCTGCAGAGAGCATTTGCGAAAGTACGATCCAATATGTGATTTTTCGACTCGTGTAATTAAAATGTCAGTTCAAATACCGACAACTAACCTGTAACGCGCCATTTTAAAAGCAGCGCGCATTTGCCTTATCAAATTTGCGTGTAATTGTTTTTGCGCCGGACTGTTTACTTCACGCTCGTGCTCGCTAGTCAACCTTCAAGAGTCAACAGCTTTGTGCGCATGCGCCACGCTCACCGCTGCCTGCTATAGGGATGTTGATATGTAAAAATGTATTTTTATTGAATAGATATATTAGAGATATATTGAATAGAAAATCGATATATCGATATATTACGATCACTTTTGAATGAAATCTAAAATTTTCTAGAGTCGGTTTTTTGTATGAAACTCGGTTCTATATATATTAAAATTTAGTTTAAAAAAATATCGTGGTTTATACTATTTCGATAGGCCAAATTTAATATTGTTATATGTATATATCGAAAAAATAAAATATCACAAAAAATATTGTTATACGAAAATAAAATATCGATACATCGATATATTTTCGAGATCTCTAGCCAACGACGCACAGCTGATTGTGAACGTAGCTAACCTCTCTTGCCGCGTTATTCTGTTCATTAAATGAATTGAAATCGGAAAAAAATGTTGTTAGCAATTCGGTTGTAATGTGTTTCTAAGACCACGCAAACGGCTCGTGTTTCAAATCGCTTCACTCGTGTTTAATAACGAAAATCATACCTGTCGGAGATCGAGGTGCGGAGAAGATATTGACGCATAAACCTAAACCTATCAGGCAAAATGGCTTAAAGTTAAGATGTCTATCAGGTTGTTTGTGTTAATTGCAACGTTATGAGTGGGACACTACAAATGATACGTGATGCGGCGGTGAAGAGGTGTTGTTATGTGCGCGTTGTTGCCTTTCCTTGGATTGTTATTCGCGCGCGGCGCGCGCGTGCCTTGTTTGGCGAATCCGCGTCGAAATGACGCCGACGACGACGACGGCGGCGGCGACGACGACGACGACGAGGCGAGCGCCGCGCGGCCTTGTTTGCCTGCGCGTCGGCAACCGTTCGGCGTACGTGGTCGACCCCAAAGTCGGGCTCGCGCACATTATTGATAAGAGTGGGTGTTCGGGTACATGCGCGATATATTTCAGATTAATTAAAGCAACATCACATTATCGCGGCGCGCCGATCTGCGCTGTCGTAATAACTTTATAATTTAGTGCAGTTTTCTCCGACGCGCTTGCCGCTCGCCCGCATCCACCTCCATCAACTTCCATGCCGCCGCATCCCCCGACCGTAACCGCTCGCGCGCGCCCATTATTCCTTCGGTTTCTCGGCCGTTTATTTCGCCCTCCCATAAAGAATTACAACCTATGGGCGACGGCGAGTTTCCTCGCCGGCGCGGAAAACAGTCCCGTTCCACGGCGCGGCGTCAATTCTGACATTCTTAGGCCGATAAATTATGCGTCATCTCTCACGGTTTTTGCATTCCGGCTAGCAGCTGGGGGTGGGGGGGTCGACGCGATGTTTTCGAGAGGCGCAAGCAGGACGACAGTGCGCAGAGTCATTACCGATATTCTGCTACCGGGTTTAACTTCGCTCGTATATAATAGAAATGTTTATAACTGAGCATTTAGCAACTTGAGCTCCTCCTGGAAAGTACGCGCGTTCGAGGGCGTTATCTTTGGCGGCATGGCCGATAAACGGTGTAAACTGCCGCCGAAGCACCGGTAAAACCCACCGAAGATCAGAAGGTTAAGCAACATTAACTGTTTATTACGCCTTGACACTGCGTGTTGTATCAGCGCAGGTTGGCGGCGTCAACGTCGAGATTTACGAGCAAAAACTTTTCGCGATCGTAGGCGCCAGAATGCCGAGCACTCTCCGCCAGTATCTCAGCGTGCGAATTTGACGGTCGAAATCAAATTAGCTTGAACGTTTTCGCGACGAATGCGGATCACACGCAACGTTTTTAAAATGTAAATCGTCACGACTGAGACGGCGACACAAAAGCGCGAAAACGGGCAAGACAGCGAATGAGTAATCAGTTAAGTAGTTGACGCGGGATGAAACAATGTTGGCAAGATGTCGTAAATAACGTTCTTTCGCCGCTGGCGACGAGGCGTTCTCGACGTCGTTACGGGCTCGAAACGCCGCCATCGCCGCCGCCGTCGCCGCCGTCGCCGCCGTCGCCGCCGCCGCTGCTGGAAATGTGGAAGCGGTCAAACGGCGACGAGCGGCGGCTAGACGACGGACCGGCTACGAGCGAGCAAATATACGCGACGCCGCTAACGAATGGCGGGCGTCGTAGTTGCCGAGGATTAAATTTGATCAGTGTGGACATCGAGATTCATAGCGCCATTACGGCCATGATCTACGATCGCTTTTAGAGGGTAACTATACATTTCGCTCGCCGTCACTGTGTGCACATGTATTAGGAGGCCTGCGGTCGTCCTTCGCACGCATCGCGTGAACGTCCGTCATGGAAAACACCAACGCCGCCACAGTTTGTTCGCTTCGTGCGGAAAATGTGCGGCGCCGATGGGCACGGCGAGCTGTGCGTTCGTTCCGGAAAGTGCCAAGAAAATATCATCGACGCACACAACTCTTCCACGAGTTACGTAGTCGAGACGAGGTAAGCGTTAATGTGTTCCGAGTGCATGTGCTGCTTTAATGACAACAGAATGATCTTGGGGTTCCAACGCCCTCTGATATTTAAAGAGGGCGTTGCCACGACCAGTTTGATAATTCTAAATTGTAACGTTTTTCTCGGGGTGTGGACAGTTTTTCCTTTTTAAAAGTCTTCTTGACGACGTTAATATTTCCACGAGTCGAGTGCAATAAAATAGAACGAACGAGTTTCATTTCATTTGCAGTTTGAAGTCGTTAAAAATAATAACATAGTAAAGTTTAATAACATGTGCAAACTTTTGTCACTTTCAAATCTTTTAGATTAGCAAACGTTGATAAATAAAAAATTTTTTTTCAGCCACTTTGTTTTTTTTTCGCCGCCATTCTAGTTCCCATGCATCCTTTTCCGCTATTGCAGAAAGACCACAGTCTTTCAAAGTCGTTCAGTTTTTTCTCACTTGTGCCGCCAAGAGTTTCCGCACGCAGCCGTTTCGTGTGCAGCACCATACAGAATGATTTTTTCACGTCGCCATTAACGTTTATGGATATAAGGAAAATTTCAAATGACTCTACTGACGATATTCCCTGTTTCCCAGAGCAAACTAACGCTCCTGAATATACTGTAAGTACCTACGATTCGTTATGCAGCCGGTTCGCATTTACATTTATTCAATTAGAATGAAAATAGGTGACATTTTCACCCGCTGCCCCCTTGCGTGCTTCATACTTTGAGCGCGGAAGTTTTTCGTCGCGCCGCGTCGCATTCCGCAAGGCGACGCGATGCCTTTATGATAAGCGCAAACTGCGCAAAAACGAACGCCGGATCGTTGAAATGGGAAACCGAGAGAATTATAAAGGTACGAGAAATGTTAAATAAGTATTGATGTTGATGTGGCATTGGGCATAAGAAGGACGCGGAATGCCGGCGGGGCTGTAGTTCCACACTTCAACTTGCACGTGTATATATCGACGCCACTTTTCCATCGTTCTATCGTTTTTGCCGGTGCCATTCAGAGGGAGCGCGGTGGCCGTGGAAGAAAAAAATAAAAGCGAAACGCAGCCAGCTAGCGTTCGTTCGCTTCGGCAGGGTTGATGTCGTATGTATAGCACTGGCGAAAAGTATGCATTTTGTTTGTCACCCGAGAGCGTCGTCGTCGGTGCCGCGTCGCGTCGTTGCCATCGTTCGATCGACGCCGGAGAGCGGCGAGCACAACAGGACGAATACATAGTGCGGAATTATGAAAATGAATCTGCGGCCCCACGGAATTGTACAGTCGCATTCGGCTGAATCCAAACCGCCGCCGCCGCCGCCGCCTCCACGTCGCTTTTCCCGATAGACGCAGAAGCGCAGCGTCGACGTCTCAACATCAACGGGCACAAAACATTCAACCGATCGTGGCGGGCTATCGAGCAAGTTATTCCGGCGCAGTTTTAATGCGATCTCTACGCTCCGACGTTGACTGCCCATCCGAAGTCTTGCGGCGCACTTTGGAATTTTATTCGCATTTTTCAGCCATCTCGATGAAATGTCAGCAAAGTTGGTGCGGAATAAATGCGATGATATACCGCGGACGCGACGTGAGCGTCTTCGCGCCGGGATGATTAAATAAAAACGCGAAATAATTGCAAATTTATACCCGCCGCTCGCAGGAACGCAATCAACTTTAGGAGAGGGGCGAGCTCACGGTATTCCGCTGACGTTTCGAAGTTTGGGGGCCACGGTCGTGGGGGCGGAGCTGGTCGTGATGGATGTTGGGACAGCGACAGATAAACGCAAAACACATTGATTTAATGCCTTCGAATCGTAGCTTGTTCTCGAGGAATGACTTTCCTTTTGTAATTAGAGTTTTTCCTATTCTGTTTCGCCCCTCTCATCTTTTCGCATGCGCCGACACGCGCGCCTTTTCTCTCGGCCAGCGTGGGGAAAGCGCGCGGATACAGGCCCTCCATGCATTCTGGAATCGTTCGCTGCTGTCGACTTTCCGCTCTGCCTCTCCGAACGCGCTCGCGTTCGTGCTAGATTTTGGTCGGGTTTGTTTTTACGACACTGTCCTTCCACTTCCACCGCGAGCATACTTCAAACTAGACGCAACCATAAACACAGAACGCAGCAAAAAACGGATTTTAGAGGGCGACCTTTCGAAACGTGACGGTTATCATCCCAGAACTTTCCGAAAGGATTAATTAACGACGCGCTTTGATCCTGAATCAGAACAGCATCGAAGTTCAAGAAGGTGCAAAAATTAACCGAGCCACATTTTATTCTTGTACATTCAATTCCGGCCACTTCCTGTGGAGAAAGTTATGGCAAAAGGTACGTAGGCAATTTGACGTATAAACGATTCGCATTCAGGCGGTGAGAGAGTTGCTTTTATAGACTGACGTGCATTTGTCGGAAGAGATATCTGGTCGATCGAACACAATCAATCACATTTGTCAGGTATTCGAGAACGCAAGAAAAGCGAACGTCGAAATGTCGAACATTATACGCGAGGAGTTTTCGCGCTCGCCGAAAAAAAGGGCGTGCGTGGAAGGGAGAAACGGCGCTCGGCTGCCGTCAGCGAAGGAAGAGAAAACATCACGTCACGCCTCGAACTTCAAAGGACGATTGATTACTTGACAGTGATTGAAGGTTGGGTTGTCAAAACAGGTGCGTGAAATGCCATACATTATTTAAGTTCGAGCTTTTCGTGAACGTATTAGTTTGTAATACCTTCCTGCAAGATTTGCACATAGATGTATGTGCCGCTCAGACGACGAGATTGATAGCTTTCTAGGAATGAGAGATTCCTCCAAAGCGGGCAACAATGCAATTCAACGGATACTACAGGATGTTTCGAAACGCACAGAAACGAAACTTCACATGGAAATCAATCAGTCTGAATTATTAATCCGCACCAAACATACAACTATTGGCGCTGGATAAAAGTTGCGATAACTTTGGGACATGTGTTGTCGATTCGCACGTCCGCGTCGTGCGGGCCGAGAGTTCGTTAAAATAGTAAAATTCCAGGAGGCGTTTAGTCGCGCCGGAACAGGAGGCGCAGACTAACGCGCCAGGGTTTTAATATAATTTTACATTATTTGTTTTGAGCGGTTCGCTCGCGCGCTAGGCGGCAGTAGCGGCGGCAGTTTCTACCATGCGCAACGCCGGACGATAATGAGTTGTTGAAATATAACAACAATAACCGGAGTGTTCTAATTAAACTCGATATTGCAAATTACTGCAATTACGCCGATAAAATAATTAAAGTAAATACAAGTTTGCAATAACTGCTGCGGACCACACGAATACGCGAGTAGATGGAAATTGTGCAGCTGGACAAAGGGATGACAGCAGTTTCTAATATTGTCGCTGTGCCGCGCTAAACTCGAAACGAAAACTCGCAAATTATGTTTACTCATTTCACAATATGAGATTTAATTTTTCTTCATCGTTATATTACTGGTAATTACCTGGAATTAAGAATATGTTAACGAAGAAGTAAGGTTAGTACTTATTACGCCACACTGTTCCAAAATTTAAATAACCATTTTCATTAAAACAATTAAACACGTTTAATAAGACTTGAACGAATAGAGGGCCGTGGAAAATGTGCAATCGCTTAGATATTCATTACAGGTGGACACTACGAGTGGCCCAACACATTCAGGAAAGCTTGTAGGAATTATGGAAATTGCAGAATATTGTAAAAATTTCACAATATGCTTGCCCCTAAATATTCACAATGAGAATAGCACCGTAATCGAGCCTGTCGTGCCCAGGATAACCAGCGCAAAATTCAGCTTCATTGCCAAGCGGCGAGGAGAGGACTATAGTTGGACCTAAAAACTTTGATAGCCACTCGAACGTGCTCCTCCCGAAACGTTAAAAGAGGCAGCGCTCAAGCGCATGTGTAACATTGTCTATGTATTCATATTGAACTGTCGCGCCCAACCCATGATTCCGCAATGGTAATTATGGGCGGATTTTGTAATATCCAAAGCAATTTAACTGCCTGCTCCGTCCAGTGGATTTTCACTAACGCGAAGAGTCCTCGGGAGCGCGTTAACTGCTTGCAGTCGCTGCCGCGTACACACACCTCGGTCATGGTTAATTTTTGTCAACTACGATTTTGTTTATTGCCTTTTTCCCATTTCCAGCGCGGAGGATCGTCCGCCGACGAAAGGGGTGGGCGATGTGTGCCGCATGCAGTTTCATCGCGTCTGTCTGCACCCTCGACCGCGGCGATTACGAGCGCGTTTTCCTCGCTCGCCGTGTCCGACATCGTTTGCTCCACTTGCTGCCGCCGAGCACAATCCGGACTGCGGGCGGGAAATCGGCGATCGCAAGTGGAAATTTTTAAATACTACTAGCTTTACAGTCGGACGCGCATGGAAACGAATTTCGAGCATATATATATTCGTCAAACGTTTGCCACGCAGAACTTATAATCACATCCGATCATTCTCATTGCATTTATAATAATTAGTGGTGCGCATGCGCATTCGGTGTGATGCACAATTCTCTGTTCAATGTGTGCGCATCTAATTTAGTTACGCACGTCCCGGCCGCGATTCAAATCACATCACAAAGTTATTTCAAAACAACATTCAACGTGGTCGTATGGGATGAAATGAATCTCTCTTAAAATTTCCGGCTTGGATGCATCGAGTTTGCGCGGTGCGAATTTAATGAAACGGAACACTGCGCCGAAATAGTAAACAACCAGCCAATTAACAGTGTCAGATTAATTTGTTGCGCAAAAGACTTTTTTAATCAGTCGCAATGTCTGAATTGTCCCGAGAGGATACCAAATTTCACGACTTGAGAAAATAATTAATGATGGGGTTTCAAATCCTAGACCAATAGGTCCGGAAATCAGAGATGGACTTTAAAAATTGTGGCTTCGCTGAAGAGTGGCAAAGATTAAGTGCCAGTATAACATGAACAATCGATTAGATGGAAAAGAAAGGTGTATATCGTTGATTGGAGGACGGCAATAAACCATTCCATTTTCTCCGTCTTGATATTACCACTCTCGATAGGTAGATATGTGGTGGCGCAAACTAGAAGTTATTGGGCGGCGTGTGCGTCGGCTGGCGATGAATGAGAGCAGCCGGGCAACGTTAGGTGGGCCCCAAGGGATCCGGACGGCGAGTCCGACCACAGTCCATCCACGCCGCCGGATGACTCCCGAAGGACGTCTTCTTCTTAGGCACCATCGCAAAATAACGCAGATTAATTATACCTGTCATCCTCTGTTATTTCAATATGGATAAACGATATTTAACAATTATAGCTGACACGTGCTATTAATTCGTTTTCATTCCGGACGAGAAGTTCTCACATTGCGGATTGCGGACGTAATTCAGATACAGCGCGCAGCATATAAGCGAAATGAAATTGGTTGTAAACAGATGAAGAGTTACGTGGGCACGAGGGTGGCGATGTTTCGGAGGATTAGCCGCCCGGTGTCAGTCGGCAAATTGAGATGGAAGGGACGTGGGGCAGCTTTGCCCTTTCAATCTGCGTTTCATAAAGCTGTTGTAAGTCAGTCAACAGACATCTTCAACACCCTCGGTGTTCGACGCTCGGCCGCGAATGCATTACCCGAGCCGCGTAGCGACCGCGAAGAAGCAGGAAGGATGCGCGAAAGAAGGGAGCCTTCAGACTCGCAGTCGGGAAGAAGCGAGAAAGCCGGCGAAGCGGGTGGAACAAGACTAATGATCCTCGCCGTCGCCACGATGATGGTCCCGAATATGTTATGAATTATGCAAACTTGTTTTGCTAACGATTACATTGAAAGCGACAATTATCGAGAGCTCACAATGGACAACAAGCTACCGCAAATGGTCAATTATAAAATCATCAATCATCTTTTTCAAGATTCCGCATGTTTCCGCTCGATTTTTCTTAAATTTTGAGCATAGGACAATCGAAACACTTTGTATATTCCACTGTTGCATAGCAGGTGTCGACTATCTGCGCGATCCAGCAAATTCTCTCTTTGTTTCATCAATGCGCTGATTTTATAAAAAAAAAAAAATTAAAAAAAGTTTGGGTGAAAAGTGGAAAATCTGATTAAATTTTGTCGACTTGCTCGACACGTGAAAGGGTGCACAATTGGTGTTGAAGGAGTGTTGCTTTCGAGTAGTTCGCCGAGGCATAGCAAGTTGACGTGACTCTGCCACTCCTTGAATTGACCTGTTATCGCCGTCGCAGATGTATATGCGAGCGCGCAACGACGAGGAAAATTGGCTGCTTTATTCCAATGCGACGCTCGGACGTCGGCGTCGACTTGTGGTCGCTAGCGAGGCTCGCGCTTTCTGGCGCATCACTCGTTCCCGAGTCCACTCTTCGCCAGATTGAATTCGACCACTTCACCTCTATACTAAGAAGGGCACCCGATTTGCGCGCCAACCTTACAGCATGTCCCGGCCGTCCCAGCTCACACGAGAAATTCGCATGTTTGTAATTTTCGCGTCAGCGACCTCTATCGGAGGGATTGTGTGCGCTAATGGGATTTACGAAGAGTGTGTTTGAAAGACGCTTGGGCTGTGGACGCATCTGAATATGTTCCTTATCTGGAGCAAAGTTCGCCGAGTGCTCGGCAACTTTTTATGTTGGATATCATCTATTCTTGGGCGCGTAGGCGATTAATGCTACTAACCTGACGGCGACAATAACTTTTCATGTGTTGTCGTCTGCGGTGTGTTGCGGGCTGATGTCTGTTTTGAAGGGCGGCTTTATGGCTTGCCGTTCCGAAGTGCTTTTACGTTGACTTGATGCGGTTGCAGTTTACGAGCAGGCTTTTCGTCGACGTCGTCCTGCGGATGGCCGGAGGGCGCTGATGATGGCCGATCGCAGGTGTTGAATGGTCGGATGCCATTAACGGCGCGTCGTTTCTTCGCCGGAGAGTACCGTTTTACTTATGTAGGATACACCTCGCGTAAACACGCGAGCGTGCCGCGATGACGAGCAGGACGTGCCGCTCGGCGTTTATTTATTAAGATTAACCAACCATCAAAAATGAAATACGCTAATGACGTTTTCATATGCATAATTTATCGGGGCGGTTTTCCTCGTCGCCGCGTCGAAAATTATGCGAGGAAAATTTCGGTTTAATGCTGCCGCAGTTGCAGTCGGCGCGCTCTCTCGCATTTGATAAGTGGTTAAGCGTGATATCCGACGCGAGCACATTTGACGTCCGCTCATTCATGTGGCAAGCGCAGAGAACGCAAAATGATAATTAGAAAAACCGCAACGCGCAAACACAGCGCATTTACCAGCGTCATCGCGGAAGCGACGACGTGATGCGATTGTTCGTGGCGTTTTTGGTTAATTTTGTGGAGCGATGTCGCGGGCATATCGAAATTATCCAACGAAATGTACGCGAGCGTAGATTCAATAATCTAGCCGACCGTTTGACAAGAAAAAGCCCAGCCAGCCCCGTTGCTGGTCAAGGGTGACAATTGCACGCCGACATTCGCTCCGCAATCCCTCGGGAGCCAGAGGGCACGCTGTCGTTTGCGGTCGCATTTACCAGAGCGACAGGTAGAAACGAGGTCTGTTAGCGTGCCGCGTTGAAGACGTCTTTCTGTCGGCGCCGCGCCGTTAGCATATAGAGAGCGACCAGAATGCGAATGCGCCGGCACCTCCGCCAGCGTCGGCGCTTGTTGGTACACTGGATCCTCGCTCACGGCGCGCGTCCTGAGCGGCGGGACCGCGTTCGTGTTTTCCATGCTGTGAAACGTCGTCGACGTTTCGCAAACCGTCGGCAACAGGTCGCAGCCCGGATGCACTGTTTGCGCAATCATCCATCAATGTTCCGAATGTCGGGCCTCGGCGCGCCGCTCGCTCCTGCTACGCTCTCGCGCCCGGAACGTCGGGCATACGCACACGCCCGCCCGCACTTGGAGCGGATGCGAATTTACTACGTATTTGAGTGTTTGTATTGTTGGATCAGTGACTCGTGTCGGTGCTCCATTTATCAGATTTAACACAGCTTTTTGAATTCTCGACCACTTTATAAAACACTCGTCTCGTCGTCACTTGTTCAACGCCCTTCTTTTTACTTTTTTTTCCCGTATACTTCGTATTTTTATTTCGAGCGCATATTTAAATTGTCTTGGTCAATATTTAAGCACTTCCTACGAATACATTTCTTCTGTTCGATTTATTAATGTGATTAATCCCTAAACTAGGGATGCTTAAAATGGACAACTGTTTATCGTTTTTAATTTGGCTAAATGGCGCTGAGACCTGGGATATTAATGAAAGACAGAAGAGCAAAATAAGAGCGACTGAAACAAAAGACATAATTGAAAAGAGACAACTATATTTAAAAAAAACATAACATTGCATTCGATTTTTGGCAAAAGAGAGAAGAGGTACCTCTTCTCTCTTTTGCCAAAAATCGAATGCAATGTTAAATCAGTCAAACATTATGTCGCCTAATATTAACTCTAGACAAAATCGCTTAGTACCATTCGAATCTACGTTTAATTCTGCGTCGATAAAGCTAGTTTAATTGGATTTTTATATTTTGCCATTTTTTGAAAAAGAGAGAAGAGGCACCTCTTCTCGCTTTTCCCAAAAATCGAATGCAATGTTATAGCAGTCAAACATTATCTCAACTAATATTAACTCTAGACAAAATTGCTTAGTACCATTTGCATCTACGTTTAATTCTGCCTCGATTAAGCTAGTTTAATTGGATTTTTATATTATGCCATTTTTTTGAAAAAGAGAGGAGGTACCTCTTCTCTCTTTTCCCAAAAATCGAATGCAATGTTAAAGCAGTCAAACATTATCTCAACTAATATTAACTCTAGACAAAATTGCTTAGTACCATTTGAATCTACGTTTAATTCTGCCTTGATTAAGCTAGCTTAATTAGATTTTTATATTTTGCCATTTTTTGAAAAAGAAAGAAGAGGTACCTCTTCTCTCTTTTGCCAAAAATCGAATGTAATGTTAAATCAGTCAAACATTATCTCAACTAATATTAACTCTAGACAAAATTGCTTAGTACCATTCGAATATACGTTTAATTCTGCGTCGATTGAGCTAGTTTAATTGAATTTTTATATTTTGCCATTTTTTGAAAA
>JAODGE020032520.1:2018341-2040798 GCA_027574965.2 Ecitophya simulans | reverse complement strand
ACGTAGAACCCATTGGTCTAAAAGCTCCGTCTTTCTCGAACGATGCAACAAGCATTTCGCTAACCCGCGCAGTTGGTCAAAGTTTCAGCTTGTTGTGTCAAGCACAAGGGTTTCCTACCCCAGCATTCAGGTATGGGTAGACTGGTGATTGATTTTAATTATTTTTAATCAGAACCAATTGGTTTTACTCCTCCGCGACTTCCTCCAAAATCGAAGCTAGATGCCGTGGTAGGACGGGATGGCAATGTTGTAGTTTTGCCGTGTGATGCACAATCTTATCCGGCACCTGCTTTCAGGTGTGTATTACGAATATTTATATTTATACCCAATGTGCAGTTTAGTAGAAAGCAAGGGGTCCCAACAAATACGCTCAGGTTTCGAAATCCTAGGTCATATTTTAAGACATTGGTTCCTTTCCTATTCCAGAACCTACCAACAATATTTCACCAAAAGCTCTAGATCAGAAAATTGGTTTCACACTACTTTCGACTCCGGAGAATCAAGACGTGTACCTATTGTGTGCAGTAGTTGGGTACCCCGTTCCGCTTTTTAGGTTCGTGGCTATCTCTATGCACTTAAATTCTAGAACCCACCAATGATATCCCACCGAAAGCACTCGATGCCAAATTTGGCTTTTCCATACTGTCGACACCTGAAAATCAGGACGTGTTTCTAATGTGCGCGGTCGTTGGGTACCCGGTTCCGCTATTCAGGTTAGTCAACACAAACGATTAAATATACAATGGGAATATTACAGAGCCCACGGGCAAAATCGCTCCCAAGGTTCCTGGACAAAAATACGAGGGTGGGAAAATCGTGTTGAATCCGATTAACTCAATCGTTGTCATGACCTGCGACGTGGTAGGATATCCTGTCCCAATATTCAGGTAATTCAGAACTCCCCCTCATAGCCGCGGGTGTATTTCTTACAGAACCCACGAATAACGTCGCCCCTAAAAAAGTAGGCGCGCAATTTGGCGGTTGGATCGTTCTGAATGTGCGCGAAAATCAAATTGCTTTCCTGACGTGCCTGGTTAGCGGTTACCCTGTCCCAAGATTTGCGTAAGTCTGATCCCTTTCTGCAGTAGCGTGTTCATTGCAGAACCGACAAATAATGTACCGCCTAAGAAGGACGGAGAAGCTTACGAGGGGTGGAAAGTGCTATCTGTACCCGGTGGCGGCGACGCTTGGTTGAGCTGTCAAGTGACTGGTTATCCCGTCCCTAGATTTTTGTGAGTTTGTTGAGTGAAATCATCTATGGGGCGCGATGTTTGCCACACTATCTCACGCACATACACACACACACACGGCTTCTTACTTTCACGATATTATTTAAGTCTAATACACCAAGGGAAGAGTGGTTTTTGGTTTAGCGTCCCGCATGCAGACCGGTAAATGGGATTCTGCATTTATTTTGCATTACCAACTCATTCCGGCGACATAACTCATCACATGAATGGTGTTGTCTGTTCTGGTGCTGGCTTTGAATGTGTTCGTTCGTGTCGCGCAATTGCTGACGTGCAAAATGAACAGAATCCTAATTACTGGTCCTTTCCAGAACCCACCAATAATCTTGCGCCCAAGTTGGTGGGAGAAAGAACTGCATGGAAAATCTCCACTTGGTCTTTAAACTCAAGCGTCTGGATTCTTTGTCCGGTCGTAGGATATCCATATCCTGCTTTCAAGTAAGTGTGGACTGAATGTAGGAGTCTGTAAAGGGAACTGGATAGCGTTCGTAAAAGATGAAATTCGATTCGAGGCCCCGATAATTTTGAGATAGGTAATTCGAGAAAATCATAAGGGTACCCACCCAAGTGAGGCAAACGCCCGTAATTAAATTGCACTTCGCAAACGATTAGAACCCACGGGTCAGACTGGCCCGAAAATCTCCGGAGACGGCCTGACGAAGCAACAGTCGGCTGCGGGCGGCACGGTGGCGCTGCTGTGCGACGCGCAGTCCTTCCCAGTGCCCAAAAAGAGGTAAACGTTTGCCCTTGCACTTTCTACGCCCCACTTTCGCCTCCCTTCGGCGACCTTCTCCCGCGTGGCGTTACGTTTGCGCAGCGCGCTCGTTTTACTCGCGCTCGCTCGCGACGCGTTGCCACCCCCCCTGCTATTGCACTCTGTGCAACAGGTGGTTGACTTCGTAACCCCGGTCGTTCACCCAGTGCTGCCGCCAGTCAGTCGTACGCAGGAGCGATGGCATACCCGACCTTGAATGCGGGGAAATTCGTGAGTATTGCAGACGGTACATTGATTTTTCAGAGCCGACCGGATCAGTAGGACCAAGGTTGAATCGGCACATCATCGATATCAAGACGACACTCATTGGTACCAATGTGGTCGTCTTATGCTTGGCGCAGGCCTTTCCTGTGCCAGTATTCAGGTAGAAGGGAGAAGCGAGCAAATTTAGTTGTATGATATGTGTTATTTTGGGTTAAAATTGAAAAGTCCTCTACATAGCTTTTAAACGTTCTAAGAAGAATGAAGCAATAAATAACCACATTTTCAAACTGAAAGTGTAGTTTTTGGAAGGGCTTTTCAATTTCGAAGTAAATGAAAAGTGTGTAGTGTTGATGGTTTCCTTACAGATGGTACAAATTCGTCGAAGGGACTAGCCGCAAACAAGCCATTGCACTGAACGAGCGCGTCAAGCAAGTCGCCGGCACTCTGATTATCCGCGAAGCAAAAGTTGAAGACTCCGGCAAATATCTCTGCGTCGTAAACAACTCGGTCGGTGGCGAAAGCGTCGAAACCGTCCTGACCGTGACCGCACCCTTGAAGGCCACCATCGAACCCAAAGTCCAAACCATCGATTTCGGCCGCCCGGCCGTATTCACCTGCAACTTCGAAGGCAACCCCATCAAGACGGTCAGCTGGCTGAAGGACGGACACAAGCTGGACCATGCCGAAGGCATCCTCCGCATCGAGGCCGTGCGCAAGGAAGACAAGGGCATGTACCAGTGTTTCATTCGCAACGATCAGGAGAGCGCCGAAGCAACCGCCGAACTCAAGCTGGGATCGCGCTTCGAACCGCCGCTCATCAAGCAGTCGTTCGACGAACAGACCCTTCGCCCCGGACCGTCCACCTCGCTGTACGTGTCCTGCAGCGCGTCCGGCACCCCGACGCCCGAGATCACCTGGGAATTGGACGGGCGTCGTCTCTCCAACACCGACCGCTACCAAATCGGACAATACGTGACGGTGAATGGCGACGTGGTCTCCAATCTCAACATCAGCGCGATTCACACCATCGACGGCGGCATTTACAAGTGCGTGGCTAGTAGCAAGGTGGGCTCGGCCGAGCATCAGGCTAAAATCAGTGTGTACGGTGCGCCGTTTGTGCGTTCGATGGAGAAGCAAGCTATTGTCGCCGGCGGCACCTTGATCGTGCACTGCCCGGTTGCCGGATATCCGATCGACACCATCGTTTGGGAGCGCGATTCGCGTGTGCTTCCTACCATCAAGAAGCAGAAGGTTTTCCCCAACGGCACGCTCATCATCGAGAACGTCGAGCGCTCGTCCGATCAAGCTACATACGTCTGCGTCGCTAAGAATTCTCAAGGACACACTGCGAGAGGAACACTGGAGGTTCAAGTCATGGGTGAGTTAGATTTTCGTTATTATTAGAAAGTAAGTTTCAGGATACCAGGTTTCATGGGGATGTCAACGATTTGGTGATACATATGATACGCATTTATTTCAGGGATGTTATTTTACTTTACAGGAAAACTTTTTTTTTTCGATTTCTCGTCAGTTTTATTAGGAAACAGGTTGTTTTGCTAGTAATGCGGCTGGAAAATCGTTGAAAAGCATCGCGTTACAAGTGAATGGTGCCACATGAATGTAGAATCACTTTAGCAAGGCAATAAAGTCCCTCGAAACTTTTTAGTGCAACCACAAATCGTGCCGTTTGACTTCGGCGATGCGCGTATTAACGCTGGCGACGTAACTTCGCTGCAGTGCTTGGTCAACAAGGGTGACATTCCAATCGAGATAGAATGGACGGTTAACGCACAACCTGTTGCGTCGCTGCAAGGCGTGACCGTGGCAAAAATGAATAAACGCATCAGCACGCTGAGCATCGACAGCGTGCATGCCGAACACGCCGGATTGTACACGTGCACAGCCAAAAACATGGCCGGCGAAGCGTCCCATTCGGCCGCATTGTACGTCAACGGTATCTAAACTTTTCAATTCACGTCCGCATTATTTTTGTTCCATCGCACGTCAGTTGCCCCGCAAATTTCTCCATTCTTCTTCGAAGAGTCTGCCAATTCCGGCGACACTGTCTCGATTCAATGCACCATTACCAAAGGCGACATGCCTCTAAACATTGCGTGGACCTTGAACAATAAGACGATCGCCGACGATTATGGCATAACCGTCATGAAACTGAAACGATTCTCGACGCTCAACATCGATTCGGTGCAGGCCGAACATGCGGGACTATTCACTTGTATTGCGAGCAATCCTGCCGGCGAAACTAGCTACGCAGCGTTTCTGAACGTCAACGGTAATTATGTGTAGCGCGCGCCTGCTAATGCAACATTGTGGACACACAGTCGCCCCGCAAATCGTCCCGTTCTTCTTCGAAGACTCCGCAAATTCGGGCGACACCGTTGCCATCCAATGCATCATTTCCAAAGGCGATTCACCCTTGAACTTGACCTGGACGTTAAACGATAGGCCGATCGAATCCGACGACCGAATTCTCATCATGAAGACCAAGCGCGTTAGTTCGTTGACCATCGAGTCGGTTCAGGCGGAACATTCTGGCGAATTTGTTTGCAAAGCTTCGAATATTGCCGGTCAAAGCTCCTACGCCCAGGTTTTAAATGTCAATGGTACTCCTTCAGTAAATCCATTGATGTCTCTAGCGATGTCACTAGTATTTGTTGCATGACAGATTACTAAATTTTGCTTTCGATTTATCAGTGCCACCTCAAATTTATCCTTTCGAATTCGGAGAGTCCTTGAACGCAGGCGAGACCGCGTCCTTGCAATGCAGTATCACTAAGGGCGATAATCCAGTGGAGATTAATTGGTACATTAATGGTAAACCGACGAGTCGCTACGACGGTGTTTACACCGGAAAGCTCGGTAAACGAATGAGCAGTTTGAGTATAGAAAGCGTAGGAGCCGATCACTCGGGAGAATACACGTGCAGCGCGACGAACGATGCAGGATCAACGAATTTCACCGCAACGTTGTTAGTTAACGGTAGCCACGATTGTTTCCCCATTAGCTGTCTGTCATTTGTTTGCATTCCCACGCAGTGCCCGTCCAAATTTTACCCTTCGATTTCGGCGACGAGAGCGTCAATTCCGGCGAGTTCGCGACCGTTCAATGCGTCGTCGCGAAAGGCGACTTTCCAATCACTTTTTTATGGACACACAACGCCAAGGAATTAGACGAAACGTTGGGTGTCACCGTGTCGAAGACCAATCGACGCATTAGCACTCTATCCATCGAAATGGTTCAAGCGGTGCACATGGGAAATTATTCGTGCACCGCGCACAACCCCGCCGGGGAAACAACCTATTCTGCCGAATTGAACGTCAACGGTAACGCTCTTCCGAGTCCTTTTGTTTTGGCTAGTAGTTTTTGCGCTTCCAGTGCCTCCACAAATTCTACCCCTCGATTTCGGAGAAGACGTGCTCAATTCGGGCGAGTCGACCTCTTTAACGTGCTCCGTCATAAAGGGAGACTTGCCCATTGATATTGCCTGGCTGCACAACGGCGCACTTATCGAGAACGGCGCCGGGCTGACGATTATGCGAATGAATAAGAAAATTTCCATGTTGTCCATCGACCCGATCAACGCCGAGCACGCGGGCGAATTTCGGTGCTTGGCGCAGAATGCAGCTGGCTCGACGAGCCATTCGGCCGCGTTACTTGTAAACGGTAATGCTAAGCCTTACTCATTGTTAGCTATCGTTCGTTTCGTTTCCCTCCAGTTGCTCCTCTGATCTTACCCTTTGACTTTGGCGAGGAGCCGATTAATTCGGGCGATTCGACGTCTTTGATGTGTTCGATCAGCAAGGGCGATTTGCCTATCGACATTCGCTGGCTGCACGACAACAAAACGATCGATTCGCACGATGGCGTTATTGCTAATAAAGTGGGCAAAAAAGTCGCCAACTTGATCATTGATAGCGTACAGGCTTATCATGCCGGGGAGTACGCGTGCGTCGCTCAGAATAAAGCCGGAAAGAGTAGTTACTCTACATATTTACATGTCAACGGTATTTATAGCATAATTATCTTATTATTATCGTATGGCGTTTTGATTTTATATTAGTTTATTCTGCTAACTCCCTTGTCGAACCGAATCTCTTCCGTTTCATAATTTGGGTGAATCGGTGTCTTTGAAGACAATACGTTTGAAAATGATGCATTGCTTTGGGATTGACATTTTCTAAATTGTCGTCAGTTGTTCCTTTGATTTTACCATTCGACTTCGGCGAGGAACCAATCAACTCCGGCGATTCTACCTCATTGACGTGCTCGATTAGCAAAGGCGATTTGCCGCTTGATATTTCATGGCTGCATAACAACCAGACGATTGCCGCCGACGAAGGAATCATTATCAACAGAGCGAGTAAAAAAGTCGGCACTTTAATTATTGACAACGTTCGGGCCGAACACGCTGGAGAATATAAATGTTTGGCCAGTAACAAGGCTGGAACTTCGACATACTCGACGAGTTTGCACGTGAACGGTACTTCCAGTAGTAATCGAATGGCCGCACAATTAATATTACGTGATTCCCGTAAAGAATTCCATCCTTGGTCGAACCTTATTCGCAAAGTTTCGACAATATGAATATTGACGACTTAGGCGTAACCATATACATGTTTTGCATTTCGAGTCGCTCCTCAAATTCTGCCGTTCGATTTCGGCGTGGAGCCGATTAATTCCGGCGAATTGACGTCTGTAACCTGTGCGATTAGCAAAGGCGACTTGCCGATGAACATCACGTGGCTCCGCGAAAATCAACCTGTCGAGCAGACCGAAGGCGTTGCGACTGTGCGTGCGAATAAAAAGGTTAGCATGCTGACCATCGATAACGTGCGGGCGCATCACGTGGGCGAGTACGCCTGCGTCGCAACGAATTTCGCCGGAACGACACGCACGTCATCGTATCTACACGTCACCGGTACTTGATTTTATTCAGTTTGTCGTGGCTTTACTTAGGCTTATTTTAATCCAAAAACTTTGCAACATTGTATCCTACACCCGAAAATCGACTCGAACAAGATTGTGAGAAGCTCTAATTGGACTATATTGCCTTCTATCGTCACTGCGATTAGTTAATTGTACTTCTTGCGTGGTGCGTGGTTCAGTATTGCCACAGATAATTCCCTTCGATTTCGGCGAGGAGCCCATTAATTCCGGTGACATGACTTCACTCACTTGCACCGTGAGCAAGGGCGATCTACCAGTTAACATGAGCTGGCTGCACGACAACAAGACGGTCGACGCGGCCGATGGCGTTTCGGTCAATAAAGTTAATAGGAAGTTGAGCACGCTGAGCATCGAATCGGTGCAAGCCATCCACGTGGGCGAATACGCGTGCGTCGCGACGAACAACGCTGGGACTACAAGATATTCGGCACATTTGCACGTCAACGGTACTGTAAATTAATGCGTCGCTTTTGTCGCTTGTTTATGCCCGCGCAGTTTTGCCACAAATAATTCCCTTCGACTTGGGCGACGAACCCATTAACTCCGGAGACTCCACCACTATGATGTGCTCGATTAGCAAAGGCGATTTACCAGTCGGCATTACTTGGCTGCATGACAACAACGCTGTGCAACCTGCGGACGGAGTGTTTATAACGTCGAGCAAAAAATTCAGCACGCTAACCATCGACGCTGTGCGGGACGTCAACATGGGCGAATACACCTGCGTCGCCGAAAACAGGGCCGGCTCTACGACGCATTCCACATATTTACACGTTAATGGTACCGTACGTTCACACAGCTGATGTGCATTCTGTTCCATTTGTTAAGTGCATCCGCAAATTCTTCCCTTCGATTTTGGCGACGAGCCCATCAACTCCGGCGATTCACTCTCGATCATGTGCTCGATTATAAAAGGCGATTTACCAGTTAGCATTGCATGGCACCACAACAATCAGACGTTGGTCGACGGCGACGGCGTTTCTATCACACAAGTGAACAGAAAGTTGAGCACCTTGAGCATCGATTCGGTGCACGCTTTGAATATTGGGGAGTTCACGTGCGTTGCTTCCAACAGAGCGGGCACGTCGGCGTATTCGGCTTACCTTCACGTCAACGGTATTTTTATGGTCGTGTTGTGCCGGACGATTATGTTTTCAGTTCTCCCACAAATCCATCCTTTCGATTTCGGCGATGAGCAAATCAATTCCGGCGTCTCTGTGTCTCTCACGTGCTCCATAAGCAAGGGCGATTTGCCAGTGAAAATCTCGTGGCTGTATAACAACCAAACGATTGACGATGACGATGATAGCGGCATACTAGCAAGACAAGCTTCGAAAAAGATTAGCAATTTGGAAATAGATTCGGTGCAGGCGCATCATATCGGGGAGTACGCATGCACGGCGACGAACAAAGCGGGCACCACCAGCTACGCGACATACCTTCACGTTAACGGTTGGTCTGCCGAATTTAATGTGTTCGCATAGTTTTACCGCAAATCCATCCCTTTGACTTCGGCGAGGAATCCGTAAATTCGGGCGAGTCGGTCTCGTTGACCTGCACGATCAGCAAGGGCGATCTGCCGGTGAACATTTCGTGGCTTTACGACAATCAGACGATAGGAAACGGCTACGGTATTGTCACAACACAAGTGTCGAAGAAGATGAGTACGTTGGAGATAGATTCCGCACAGGCTGTTAATATCGGAGAATATACATGCATTGCGCGGAATCTGGCGGGAACGACGACATACTCTACATATCTGCATGTTAACGGTACATGGTTTAGCGTAGTTGGTGTTGAAAGCGTGCGTGTGTTTCTTAGTTCTCCCACAAGTCCATCCGTTCGATTTCGGCGATGAGCAAATTAATTCGGGCGAATCGGTGTCGCTAACGTGCTCGATGAGCAAGGGTGATTTGCCTGTGGAGATTAATTGGTTGTACAACAATCAGACGATTGGCGAAGCGATCGGCGTGTCCGCGACGAAAGTCGGCAAGAAAGTCAGCACATTGACTATCGATAGCGTGCAGGATTTTAATATCGGCGAGTACACTTGCACCGCGACGAACAGGGCCGGAACTACGAGATATTCGACGTATCTGCACGTCAATGGTATTGAATGCTCGATTGGCACCCGTTAACATTTAATTATGTTCCTAGTATTACCTCAAATTCATCCCTTTGACTTTGGCGACGAGTCGATCAATTCGGGCGAGTCGGTGTCGCTGATGTGTTCGATAAGCAAGGGCGATTTGCCGGTGGCCATCTCGTGGATGTTCGACAATAAGACGCTGGTCGAAAGCGACGGCCTGTTGGCCAGACAGGTTTCCAAGAAGACGAGCAACTTGGAAATCGACTCGGTGCAAGCGCATCACATCGGCGAGTACACGTGCACCGCGACGAACAAGGCCGGCACTGCGACGCTGTCTGCATATTTACATGTCAACGGTATTGCTTTCGGCGTGTCTCGTTTGAGCCCCTTGTGTGTTCTTTAGTTCTTCCGCAAATCCATCCCTTTGACTTCGGCGAAGATCCCATCAACTCTGGACAGTCGGTGTCGCTGATGTGCTCGATTATCAGAGGCGATTTGCCGGTTGCCATTTCCTGGGTGTTCAACAACCAAACTCTACACGAGAGCGACGGGTTGTTAGCCAGACAGGTCTCGAAGAAGAGCAGCACTTTAGAAATCGATTCGGTGCAAGCGCATCACATTGGAGAATACACTTGCACCGCGACGAACAAGGCCGGCACTACGCAGTACTCGGCATATTTGCATGTCAATGGTATTGTTGAAATTGTTGTCCTAAGCGTAGTTGTTTCTTATTCAGTCCTTCCGCAAATCCATCCTTTCGATTTCGGCGAGGAGCCGATCAATTCGGGCGAATCGGTCACGCTGACTTGTTCGACGACCAAGGGCGATTTGCCGGTGACACTGACGTGGTTGTACAACAATGTGACGTTGGCAGAAAACGATGGCGTTATGGCTAAACAAGTCTCCAAAAAAACTAGCAATTTGGAAATTGATTCGGTACAAGCGCATCACATTGGCGAATATACATGTACGGCGACGAACAAAGCCGGAACTACCAGCTATTCGGCCTGTTTACACGTGAACGGCAATGATGTAGCAAACATGTGACCGCAGTGCTTTCTCCTTAGTTCTACCGCAAATCCATCCCTTCGATTTTGGCGAAGAGCCCATCAATTCGGGCGAACTCGTTTCGCTCATGTGTTCGATTAGCAAAGGCGACTTGCCACTTACCATCGGCTGGCTGTACAACAATCGGAGCATCACTTCTGTCGATGGCGTGATGGCGCGGCAAGTGTCGAAACAGATGAGCGCGCTCGAGATCGAATCCGTTCAAGCTCATCACATCGGCGAATACGCGTGCACCGCGACGAACAAAGCCGGCACTTCGAGTTATTCGACATACTTACACGTCAACGGTACTGATTGTTAGGATGTTGTTAACGTGTAGCGTTTGTCCTTTAGTTTTACCACAAATCCATCCCTTCGACTTTGGCGACGATGCGATTAATTCGGGAGACATGGTGTCGTTGACGTGTTCGGTCACGAAAGGCGATCTTCCTCTTGCCGTTGAGTGGCTGTACAATAATCGAAGCATTAGCGCTTTAATTGGCGTCGTGGCTAAACAAATATCGAAGAAGAGTAGCCATTTAGAAATAGATTCCGTGCAAGCACACCACATCGGCGAATATACGTGCACTGCAACGAATAAAGCTGGAACTGCGAGCTATTCCACATCTTTACACGTTAATGGTACTTGCTTCAATTGTAAACGTCCACGTAGTGTTTTGCTTTCAGTTCTTCCGCAAATCCATCCCTTTGATTTCGGAGAGGAGTCGATTAATTCGGGAGATTCGGTTTCTGTAACGTGCACGATTTCAAAGGGCGATATGCCGATTGAAGTCGCATGGTTGTTTAACAATCGCACCGTTCGGGAAAGCGACGGTTTTACGTCATCAAGAGTGACGAAAAAGATATACACTCTTGGTATAGATTCCGTACAGGCTCATCACATAGGCGAATATACCTGCACAGCTTCGAATAAAGCTGGCACTGCAAGTTTTTCTACATATCTCCACGTTAACGGTACTTACGTGTTTTTAGTGTTTAACGTCCATGTTTGATCCTTAGTTTTACCTCAAATCCACCCTTTCGACTTCGGCGAAGAACCTATTAATTCCGGCGAGTTAGTTTCGCTGATGTGCTCGATCAGCAAGGGCGATCTGCCGCTAGCCATTCAGTGGTTATACAATAATCAAAGCGCCAGTGCTTTGGAAGGAGTAATGGCGAAACAAGTGTCAAAGAAAAGCAGTCATTTAGAAATTGATTCGGTGCATGCGCGTCACATTGGCGAATATACATGCACTGCGACAAATATGGCGGGAACGGCATCTTATTCTGCATATTTACACGTGAACGGTAAATGTTTTGCTGTCGTACTCATCAGTAGTGCTTTTGGTCTTTAGTTCTTCCACAAATCCACCCTTTTGATTTCGGAGAAGAGTCGATAAACTCCGGCGATTCGGTATCACTGACCTGCTCTATATCGAAAGGAGATATTCCCATCGACGTGAACTGGTTGTTCAACAACGAAACTATTGGGGCAAGCGACGGCATTATCGTGACGAAAGCGTCTAGGAAAATATATACGCTGGGCATTGATTTCGTACAGGCTCATCACATCGGAGAATATACTTGCACGGCTTCAAATAGAGCTGGCACTGCACGATATTCAACGTATCTACATGTTAACGGTATTTACGTGTAGTTTCTAATGTTTAACGTCATCCGTTTGGTCCTTAGTTTTGCCCCAAATTCATCCCTTTGACTTCGGCGAAGAACCCATTAATTCCGGAGACTTGGTTTCGCTGACCTGTGCGATTAGTAAGGGCGATCTGCCACTTACCATCCGATGGCTGTACAATAATCAAAGTGTTGAGGCTGTTGAGGGTGTAATGGCAAAGCAAGTGTCTCGGAAAACGAGTAATTTGGAGATAGATTTCGTGCAAGCGCAGCACGTTGGCGAATACACTTGCACTGCTACGAATACAGCTGGAACTTCAAGATATTCCGCAGTTTTACACGTGAACGGTGCAGTGTTTAATCGTCTATTAATGCATTGTATGTTTTATCCTTAGTTATTCCGCAAATCCATCCTTTTGACTTGGGAGATGAACCTTTAAATTCCGGTGAAACTATGTCGTTAACGTGCACCATTACGAAGGGTGACTTGCCGGTTAACATCACATGGCTTTTTAACGATTTTCCTCTCGACGCGAAAACTTACGATGGCTTAAGCATTACGAACGTGGGCAGGAAAAACAGTATGCTAAACATTGACACCGTGCAAGCGCACAACATCGGCGAATATGTTTGCGTTGCGACAAATAATGCCGGCACCACAAGATATTCCGCATACTTAAACGTTAACGGTACTTTTTGACACTTTAAGCATGCTAATATTTCACCGCGTTTCCCAGTTCTACCGCAAGTCCATCCCTTCGATTTCGGCGAAGCGCCTGTGAATTCGGGCGAGTCTGTCACGCAGGTGTGCGCGATAAGCAAGGGCGATTTGCCGGTTGCAATTACTTGGCTATTCAACAACGCAACAATCGAAGATGCGTTCGGCATCACGATCACTAAGCTGAAAAAGAGCAGCATGCTGAGCATCGATTCGGTGCAGGCGCACAACATCGGCGAATATTCCTGCACGGCAACGAACAACGCCGGGACGACGATACACTCGTCGCATCTTCGCGTGAATGGTACTTTTAGCATGACACATATCTTAAGCTGAACGTTTGTGTCCCGCTTCAGTCCCGCCTCAAATACATCCGTTCGACTTTGGCGAGGAAGCTATCAATTCGGGCGAATCCGTATCGCTGACGTGCTCCATCAGCAAAGGCGACCTGCCCGTTGACATCGTTTGGCTTTTTGACAATCAAACGCTCGCCGATCCCGCCGGCATATCCATCAGCCGCGTGAACAAAAAGCTCGGCACGTTGAGTATCGATTCGGTGCAGGCTCACCACGTCGGAGAGTACACGTGCTTGGTAACAAATAAGGCCGGCGGCACGAGATATTCGACGTTATTACATGTTAACGGTACAGTTATGTTCGCACTCTAATCAGCCCAGATTCATTTCCGTTTAGTCCTGCCCCAAGTTGTTCCGTTTGACTTTGGCGACGAGGCCATAAATTCCGGAGATTTGACGTCGGTGATGTGCTCTATTAGCAAGGGCGATTTACCAGTCGCAATTACTTGGCAACACAACAACCGGACAATCGACGAATCCGCCGGTGTTTCTGTCACGCAAGTAAATAAAAAGATCAGTACGTTGAGTATCGACTCTGCGGAGGCGCACAATACAGGAGAATACACCTGCGTCGCGCGAAATATGGCTGGAACTTCGAGTTATTCCGCGTTCCTACACGTTAACGGTACTATATTGCTTGTGAATGTGTTACATTTTTCTTCTGTATGGTAGTGCTTCCACAAATCGTTCCTTTCGACTTTGGCGAGGAGGCCATAAATTCCGGCGACGTCACCTCGTTAACGTGCACGGTGAGCAAAGGAGATTTGCCTGTCACAATTAACTGGATGCTGAACAGCCGGCCAATTAGCTCAGGCGATGGGATTTCGATGACGCAGGTCAACAAAAAGATCAGTATGCTGAGTATTGACTCAGTGCAGGCGCATAATATTGGCGAATATACATGCATTGCTCAAAATAAAGCGGGAACGTCGAGATATTCAACATATTTACACGTGAATGGTACATGTGCATGACTTTTTTACTGGAGCTACTCGTAGTGTTGCCCTAAATTCAACCTTTCGATTTTGGCAAAGAACCTATCAACTCTGTCGAATCTCTCACGTTAACTTGTTGGATCAACAATCCAATGACCGTTCAACAACGAAACTATTGATTCCGATGATGGTGTTTTGATCATGATGAATAAGAAGAATAACATGTTGAACCTGTTGACTCGATACAAGCTCACAATATAGAAGAGAATAAGCAGGCACTTCACGATATTCAACATATCTTCATGTTAATGATAGTTGCATTGATGTGCTGTAGTGATTGCATTTTATGTCCAGCGAGTTCTCTCACAAATCGTTCTCTTTGACTTCGGTGACGAAGATATAAATTCTGGCGATTTATCATCGGTGATTTGTTCGATTAGCAAGGGCGATTTACCAGTCGCCATTGCTTAGAAATCCAGTAACTGATTGCATTTTGTTTCCACGTAGTTCTCCCACAAATCGTTCCCTTTGACTTCGGCGACGAAGACATAAATTCGGGCGATCTTGCTTCGGTGACTTGTTCGATTAGCAAGGGCGATTTACCAGTCGCAATTACTTGGCAACACAATAACGAAACCGTAGACGATGCGAACGGCGTTTCCACCACACAGGTCAACAAAAAAATCAACACGCTGAGCATCGACTCCGTGCAGGCGCATAACATCGGGGAGTACACCTGCACGGCCACCAACGAAGCGGGAACGTCCAGATACTCGACATATTTGCACGTTAATGGTACCCGCAGTGGCTCGGTGTCAAATAGTGTTTGGTTTTTGTATCGCTATAGTCCTTCCACAAATTCTACCCTTTGACTTTGGCGAGGAGCCTATCAATTCGGGCGATTCCACTTCTATAACGTGCTCGATTAGCAAAGGCGATTTGCCCATCAACATCACCTGGACGCTTAATGGCCGACCCATACGAGTCAATGAATACGGCATTAAAATAAATCAAGTGACAAAGAAGTTGAGCGCCTTGAGTATTGACTACGTCGATGCGAACCATGTCGGCGAGTATACCTGCGTCTCCACGAATCGAGCTGGTGCCAGCCACTCTAGCGCCAATTTGCACGTGAACGGTATATCTTATTTATAAATGTACGCTTATAACTTGTGCTCGCGTCATTTTTTGATACTCCGCTTCATCTTACGGCAGCGACGCATGTCACGTGTCTCCTTTAATTAACCATCCAGTGCCACCGCAAATATCCGCATTCGAGTTCGACGACGGCGTGAACAAGGGCGACGCGATTTCGACGTCGTGCAACGTTAACAAAGGCGACTTGCCGCTGACGATCGAATGGGCGTTGAATGGCCAACCGATCGGCGCGATCGACGGTGCGATCGTCAATTTGGTCGGCAAACGCGGAAGTTACTTGAGCATCGATCCGGTCGACGCCGTGCACGCTGGCACGTACACGTGTCGTGCTGGAAATAAAGCCGGATATGATACGTACGCCGCCACGCTTCACGTCAACGGTAACACGATACGGCCACTTATGCAGCTTGTTTCTTGCATCCGATGTAGTTCCACCTCAAATCCTTCCGTTCGAGTTTGAAGAAATGGTCAACACCGGCGATGCAATTTCCGCCACTTGTAGCGTGAACAAGGGCGACTTTCCGATCGAGATTTTCTGGACGTTGAACAACAACACGCTCGACCGTTATGCGGGCGTTTTGGTCAGAACGATAGGGAAACGCGCGAACTACATGAGCATCGAGGTCGTGGACGCATCGCATGCCGGCGAGTACACGTGCCATGCACGAAATCCCGCCGGGACTGCGAGCTGCTCAGCGCATTTGCATGTTAATGGTACAATTTTAATTATAGTTGGTTGTTGTTTTTCACTCCGTATCGCAGTTCCGCCTCACATTGTTCCCATCGAGCTCGGCGCGGAGAAGTTGAACGCCGGCGATATGGTTTCGTTGACCTGTACCGTAAACAAAGGCGATTTACCGCTGCAAATTTCGTGGACTCTTAATGGAAACTCCATTGACAATGTGCAGGGTGTTATTGTCAGTGTGGTCGGCGTGCGCAGGAGCTATTTAAATATTGATAGTACTGACGCTGAACACGCAGGCGAATATGTATGTCATGCTCGGAATTCTGCTGGGTCTGCGAGCTACTCTGTTGAATTACAAGTCACCGGTAACGGATACGTTGTTTTTATGTGCTGGATTATTGATAAGGCTTTTTTGATTGTTTGATTGCATGGGCACACGCTTCTTCTGAAATTTGCTCATTTCCGTTTCGTTGTCGTTCCTTCCAGTACAACCGCACATTATTCCATTCGAATTTGAAGGCGAAGTCAACACTGGCGACAGCGTGCAATTAAATTGTTATGTGAGCAAGGGCGATGCGCCAATTCAGATATCGTGGCTGTTGAATGATCGGTCGGTTGGATTTGAAGACGTATCCACGGTTCCTTTTGGTGGAAGGACAAATATCCTTACGATAGGTTCCGTCCAGGCACATCACATGGGCAACTTCACTTGCAGAGCTGAAAATCGTGCCGGGGTTTCTACACACACAGCAACTCTTCTCGTTAATGGTAATTCTTGTTACCAACTGACGCTTAAATCCTTGGTTTGCCTTCCAGTCCCACCGCAAATCTTACCTTTCGACTTCGGGGAAGAAAGTATTAATTCGGGCGATATGGTCACTGCAACGTGTGCAGTGAATAAAGGCGATTTCCCCTTGAACATCACTTGGCACTTGAACGGAAAAAATGTAGGTTGGATAGAAACTATTCAGGTGTTTCACACCACCAAACGGACTAGTCAAATATCTATAGATTCGGCCCACGAAGAACATTCCGGCGAATATTCCTGCGTCGCTCACAACAAAGCTGGCAGTTCGACATATTCGGCCAAACTGCTGGTTAACGGTACATGTTTCATTGTTGTCACAAGTAGTTACAAAAGTTTGTTTACTTTGTTAGTGCAACCACAAATCCATCCCTTCGACTTTGGCGACGATCCAATCAATTCCGGCGACGTCGTGTCGGTCAACTGCTTTGTCAATAAAGGCGACTTGCCGATAAACATAACTTGGTACTTAAATCGGAAGCTCATCGATGCGTCGGAAGGCGTCTCGATTTTCCGCACGAACAAACGTAACAGTCAACTATCCATCGAAAGCGTGCAAGCCGTGCACACTGGCGAATTCACTTGCGAGGCCACCAACTCGGCCGGGAAATCCATCCACAGCGCTCATCTGCATGTTAATGGTACTTAAACACGCTGTTATAGTTTTGCCGAAGCTCCTTCCGTTTTCCTTTGGCGACGAACCTGCGTTCCTCGGCGAGTCCACTATCGTGCAGTGCAGCGTCTCGGCGGGCGACATGCCCGTGCAGTTCACGTGGTTTCGTAACGGACAACCACTTGTTGATGACGGGAATCACAAGATAGGTTCGTTCGGCAAGAAGACCTCGGTCTTGAGCATCGATGCGTTGTCGGAGGAGCACGCGGGGCACTACACGTGCGTCGCGCACAATCGCGCGGGAATGTCCAGCGTGCAAGCTGAATTGAGTGTTAAGGGTACTTTATTTTGAGTTTTACGATTGCCGTTGTAAGTTACTGATTGCACGTCTCGTTGATTTCCATTCAAGTTCCGCCACGAATCACTCCGTTCGTCGACAATACGTTACATTTGTTTGGCATCCGAAGGCGATTTACCGATTACTATTGAATGGTCGTTGAACTAGTCTAAGGAGTCGGCGGCAAAAGTGTGCTCAAGAGGAGCACACGAAGTGGTGTCTTTTTGGTGAATTTTTCTTGCAAAGCGCACAATCGATTTATACGTCGCATTTTCCAAATGGATTTTCAAAATGTACTTAGCAGAGAACTGAGATATTTGTCTAATGTCGTAGTTTCGCCAAAGCTTCTCGCGTTTTCCTTCGGTGACGCACCGGCGTTTTTGGGAGAATCCACAAATGCCCAATGCAGCGTTTCGGCAGGCGATATGCCCGTGGAATTCACGTGGTATCTCAACAACGTGCCCATTGCTCAAGATTCCAATATTAGAATTGGTTCGTTCGGTAAAAAGATGTCGGTGCTTGCAATTGATTCGCTGTCAGAAGAATATTCTGGAAATTACACGTGCGTTGCGCACAATCGTGCGGGAATGGCGAGCGCGGTTGCTGAATTGACCGTCCAGGGTACTTCAATTTAAGTTCTAAGATTGCCGATTACGATGTCACTAAATGCACGTCTTCCTTCTGCCAGTCCCGCCTAGAATTACGCCCTTCGTATTCGAAGACAATCCTCTGCACGAAGGCCAATACGTGCAAGTCATTTGCCTCGCTCCCGAAGGCGATCTACCAATCGAAATCGAATGGACCTTGAACGGCATACAATTGGGCGAATTTCCGGAAGTGCAAGCTGCACCAATGGGCCGCCGAAGTTCTATACTGACAATCGAAGCTGTTTCGCATACACATGCAGGAGTTTATGCTTGTCGAGCTAGCAACAAAGCTGGCGAGATGTTGTACTCATCGCAACTTTTGGTCAACGGTATTGATTATACATTGATTGTTAAACGTATTTGTCAACATCCTTAGTTCTACCTCGGATTACTCCTTTCGAGTTCGAAGACGCTCCAGCTGAAACCGGGCAATACGTCAATTTGCAATGTAGTGTTCCACAAGGCGACTTTCCGCTTACAATTTCGTGGTCGTTCAATTCGCGACCGCTCGACGCGCTCGAAAGTGTCCTCATAACTGCGGTCGGAAGGCGCAGCAGTTCCCTAACGATCGAATCTGTCAATTACGGACACGCCGGACGCTACACTTGCACGGCCGTTAATAAGGTCGGGTCCTCGGAGTACACGGCCGAATTAATCGTATACGGTTAGTCGAATGTATCGATCACTTGAAGTACAGTTGTGTTTTTTCTGTTTCGCCAGTTTTGCCTCGCATTGTGCCCTTCGAAATACCTCCCGTTCACATCGGCCAAGCTCTGCAGGTTACTTGCTTGGTTGCCGAGGGTGATCAACCGTTGAAGTTCGCCTGGAGATTCGATGGGAAAAAGCTGGAGAGCACCGATGGCGTACTGACTATTTCCAAATTCGGCAAAAGCGCCAGCGGGTTGTTCATTGACGAGGCTCTCGTCCAGCATGCTGGCAATTACACTTGCACGGCGCGAAATAAGGCCGGTGCTGTGCAGATTACGAAAACGTTGGCCGTTCACGGTAGCCGGATATATTCTTTCTGCTAAACGCAAGCAAACCATCTCTCTAATACGGCTTTCTGACATTGATTATGAAACATTACTACTGGTCTCTGCACAAACATTGATCATGTTGTGTGTGATTCTAAACCGTTCGTTTGTTTTATGTGGGCGTAGGGACAATTAGCTTCATCAGAATAAATATCTCAGCCAAGTCATCCTTCATGTCATCCTCACGTCCCTATGATCAACTATTGGCTGGGATACAGGGATGTGATCCTACTCTAACCTTTGGCATCCTTTCACTACGTTTTTTACATAAAGCTAGTAATTAACAGCATGCCGTTATATTTTGAGTTGTCCCATGTGTGTTTTGGTTTGCACGATTGATTTATTAACAAACACATTTTGGCATAACGATGCATGCGTTCATATCTTTCAAAATTTGCATGAGCACATGAGCAAATCATGTGCCTGATATGTAAAGTTACAGTGCTAACGCGCTGTGACTCTGATGAACAGTGGTCTAATGAACTTGATATTTTTAGTACCACCAAGGTGGATTCTTGAGCCAACCGACAAAGCCTTTGCGCAAGATTCCGATGCTGCCGTTGAATGTAAAGCCGACGGTTTCCCCAAGCCGACTGTGACATGGAAAAAGGCAACTGGTAATATACACGTAATATACAAGTTCGTCAATGTTTAGTTGATTAATTTAATTTCGTTGTTAGGCGAAACACCTGGCGATTACAAAGACTTGAAACCTAACAATCCTGACATTAAGGTTGAAGACGGCACGCTAATGATCAATAACATCCAAAAAGTTAATGAAGGCTACTATCTTTGCGAAGCTGTTAATGGAATCGGCTCCGGATTATCTGCTGTTGTTCTAATTGGCGTGCAAGGTATGTTCATTATATATATGATTATTTGGATTGTTATTTAATTAAATGATATTGTATCCAGCACCACCTCAATTTGAAATTAAACAACGCAATCATACCTCTCGACGCGCAGAAGCGGCCGTAATGCAATGCGAAGCTAAGGGCGAGAAACCCATTGGCATCTTGTGGAACATGAACAACAAACGCTTGGAACCCAAGGGCGATTCTCGTTACACAATCCGCGAAGAAATCCTCCCGACGGGCGTCCTCTCCGCACTGAGCATCAAGCGTACCGAACGTTCCGACACGGCTGTCTTCACCTGCGTGGCCACCAACGCTTTTGGAAGTGATAACACTAGCATTCACATGATTGTGCAAGAAGTACCGGAAATTCCATACGACCTCAAGGTTCTTGACAAATCTGGCCGATCTGTGCAACTTTCCTGGATGGCTCCTTATGACGGCAACTCTAACATCAAGCGTTACATGATCGAATACAAGCCAAGCAAATCCAGCTGGGAACATGGAATGATGGAGCGTGTCTTGGTGCCAGGCGAACAAACCGAAGCCGGTGTCTTCACGCTGAAACCCGCTACTACATATCACATCCGTATTGTCGCCGAAAACGAAATTGGAAGCTCCGACCCCTCTGATACCGTCACCATTATCACCGCCGAAGAAGTGCCAAGTGGCCCGCCGTCTTCCATCCGCGTCGAAGCACCCGAACAGCACATGCTGAAAGTTTTCTGGAAGCCGCCCCCGCGAAGCGAATGGAACGGCGAAATCTTGGGATACTATGTTGGTTACAAGCTTGCCTCAATGGATAAGGACAAGCCCTACTTCTTTGAAACTGTCGAATTCAGCCGCGAAGAAGGCAAGGAACATCACCTCCAGGCGCGTACCAACTTGTGTCTTTTTGGTAATGTCTTCTAACCGAATTTGCCAATTTCAGATCAACAACTTGAAGACCTACACTCAATATTCCATCGTCGTGCAAGCTTTCAACAAAGTCGGCAAGGGACCAATCTCTGAAGATTTGAAAGTGTATACTGCCGAAGGTGCCCCCGAACAACCACCAGTAGACACTACCTGCACGACTTTGACAGCGCAAACTATTCGCGTTATGTGGGTTTCGCCTTCGCTTACTGCCGCCAACGGAGTTATCAAGGGTTATAAAGTAATCTACGGACCATCTGAGACTTGGTTCGGTATGTAGAACCAGCACGCATTCATTACAATTCGCGTCGTTATTAAACTGTTGTCTTTTAGATGAGAATACCAAGGATGCGAAGATCACCGCCTCCAGTGAAACCATTCTTCACGGACTGAAGAAATACACCAACTACAGCATGCAAGTCTTGGCTTACACTTCCGGTGGAGATGGTGTTCGCAGTGCTCCCATTCATTGTCAAACTGAACAAGATGGTATGTCTTCTAAATGTAATATTTGTTCAAAAGGAATGAACATAACACATGCTTGTTCGTCATAGTGCCGGAAGCTCCGACATCCGTAAAAGCTCTAGTCATGTCTGACGATTCTATCCTGGTCAGCTGGAAGCCTCCAAGTGAACCAAACGGTATTGTCGAACAATATACAGTCTATTTCCGCGAAGCCCCCGACGGTGAAGGTACCTCGAGCGATGCCAAACCCCAAAGCCACAAGGTCGTTCCCAATGTAAAGATCCAGAATTTGAGTTTCCAAGCCAAGGATTTGAACAAGCAACTGAAATACGAATTCTGGGTGACCGCTTCTACCAACATTGGCGAAGGACAACAATCAGAAACCGTTACTGTTTCGCCGAGCTCCAAAGTTCCTGCTAAGATCGCATCCTTTGACGACTCGTTCACGTCCACCTACAAAGAAGACATAACTCTTCCATGCTTGGCTGTTGGTGTCCCACAACCGGAAATCAAGTGGAAGATCAAGGGATCCGATATTAATAACAACGATCGCATTAGGCAACAACCAGATGGCTCCCTTTTCATTCGCGACGTGCACCGCGACGATGCTGGCGAGTATTCCTGCCGCGTGAACAACATTTTCGGCAACGATTCGATCACACACAAACTGGTTGTAAACGCGCCCCCTCATTCGCCACATGTAAGTATTTGCCTCACGTTAAGTTCTCGAAACTAATAATCATGAATTTTTAGGTAAATCTCGTTTCGACCACGACGAATTCGTTGACAATCAAACTGAAGCCCGATCCCTCTGACATCGAGCCAATTCACGGCTATACTGTGCACTACAAACCGGAATTTGGAGAATGGGAAACTGCCCAAGTTGCCAACAATATCGAGAAATACGTTCTGGAAAAACTCGTCTGTGGAACTCGTTATCAAGTCTACGTTACTGCCTACAACAGTATTGGAAATGG
>JAODGE020032520.1:0-29847 GCA_027574965.2 Ecitophya simulans | reverse complement strand
GACGGTAGTCCTCAACGTGGTCAGTTCGTCCTTGCGCGCGCGTATCTTCTCCAAAGCGTCGTCGATTTGAGCGAGATCCTCGCAATTCTGCGTGTGCTTCGCGCGGATGGTGTCCAAGAGCCTGCGAACAAAGTGCGTCAGTGATCCACTTACGACTGCGAGTGTTTACGTCGAAAGTGCGAAATGGCGGCGAATTTGCGTGGCGGGCGCGCGCGCGTCCGAACGGCGGTTATTTTTAAAGATCGTGCGACCTCCCAGGACACGGCCGTGCCAACGTAAATACCATCGGAATGCTGCGATATTATCCGCTGATATAAAATGGCGATTTTCCCGACCACTTTGCCACGTTTCACGCTAAAAATATGTCGCGCGCAGCACGTGTCGCGGCGCTCTTGTCGCACTGAATAATGCAATCGTTTACAATCACCTTGTCACTTTCTGGCTGCGTGCGTGACAACAAACCGCACCCGGTTACTCTGCACTTTATTTATTTCGATTTTTTCTCCCAAAAAAAACCGCAATTGGTTCGTGTCGGAAATTCTTGTCTACGATTTCGCACTGAACATAAATTATCTAGTCAGCGCCGAGGAGGTTCGTGCGGTGCTCGATTATGTCGTTCGGATCGATCGCACGTGGTACCAGGAGCCGAAGCCGCTCCAGCCATCCAGTTGCGTTCGTGGTTCGAGGCGTTTTACTTTGCCGCATTGGCGGTGCCGGCCGCATTTCGACGCCGTCGCCGCCGCCGCCGCCTCCGCACCGGGCGACGCGACGTATTTAGAAAGTTTTTCGGCGCGCATGCGGTCCGCACGTATTTTTGTACATAAACTTCGTAGCCAGGAAATTGAAGAATTACTCACTCGCGCATAGTACTGATTCTACTAATTCAAACGTCTTCCCGGCGTTGTAAAATTTCTTAGTTTACCTTCCTATGTTTTTCAAACAATGCGCCTTCTACTCTAATCTCAAACTTTCTAAAAATAAACAGACGCCTAGTTTCTCGTCTAAAAACAAGAATCTGACCCAAAGAAACTTAAGTTAGATCACTGACACGTTTGCAAAACGCCCGAACGACACAACATTGATGGAAACAAATGAGATAATGATTTGGCACGCCGCCAAACTTACTTTTCGTAATGTCCGCCGAGACTCCCAAGCTTCTCGCTTAATGCGCCAGCGGAGGCGCCCGAGCACTCCCGAAGGAAGCCTAGGATGCTTTTGGACTTCTCTAGGACCTCGTCGTGGAGATTTTTGAGAGACTCAGCTTCTGACTTAAGTTCCTACACAAAAAACATGTAAATCATTTCTTTCCTAAGAAAAACACTTAAACCTACCTCAATATTATGTTGAGTAGCAATAACTTGTTGTCTATTTCTGACAATAGTATCAACATGTTTGGATTTTTCTTCGACGCCAATCAGGATGCTTTCGAAGTGCTGCCATCTACCCTCGAAGCTTTCCCAGACACTGGCCAAAGCGTGCAAAACATCGCGACGCTTCTCTAAGTCGGAGACGAGTCTCGTCCAGTCGTCGCTCACTTCCTGGCTTTGACTCTGAATGTTCTTCTTGTTCGTTGCGTCGGCCTGTTTAATAATTTCCGCGGCTTTCGATTGGAGAGAATCTAAATCACCGTGTTGCGCCTAGAACACACACATCTCACCTAATAACAAACTAGGAAAACTTAATAAAGAACAAATGTTTGCACTGTGTACTCGGATCAAGATAACATTCGTTTACGATTAGATGGATGAATACTTAAGTAAATTTGAGTAATACAGCTAATTCAATGTGTAATTTATTAAACGTCGACAAAAACAATTTTTTTAATGAAAATAAATTGTTGACAAGACTGACTTTTTGCACGGTGCTTGCGGTACAATAACTTAACTTTGAATGAAGTTTGGAGAGTTGTTAAATCGAAGTTTAGAGAACACATGGCGACCGTTTGTTTGCTGTTTCATTTCGGATTAACGCAATCGACAAACGTTGTACGCGATATCGCCATGATGTCATTCATAACGTTGCGATCATCATGCTATTTTCGTATCGATTTCAACAACTCGTTCACCTCATGCATAAACACTTAAAACGCGTAAAATCGTAAGATTATTTTTAACCTCTTGCCGAATACCTTGCACATTAATTAGTTAGTGTTCCACTAATAATTATGAACTCACCTGAATATCATTCCAAGCGTGATTAATCTTCTGGATGTTGAAATGTAACCCAGCGAGCGTCGAAACTGGTTCGTCCGTGAATCTGCTCCTAGCAATGACAGCTCTAACCTTATCCAAGATGGCGCAGTACTCCTTCCACAGCTCGGCGTCTTGTTCCAACTGAGCCTTCTGACTCTTCGCCGAGTTCAAAGTGTTCTTCAGTAGCTGTGTGCAGTTCTGTTGTTCTCTTCCCAACTCCTCTTGTTCGCTGGATGTCAAACTAGGCCAAATCTTGTCTGCAGCTTGTTGTATCGTTTGCGCAACCAGCTCCTTCATGGTGGCCTCCGTAGAAAAGAAGATTTTGTGTTCTTCTAGATCGGAAACGATGTTTTCAAAATCAATTCCTTCCTTGTTTCCTTGTAACCTGATATCTGCCTCTTTCACCCAGTCGAATAATCTATTCTTTAACAAATCGTAGTTTTCCCTGAGGGATTTGTTGTTCTCAAGGTACTGCTTCCTTTCCTCAAGTTCCCTCGGCATTGAAACCAGAAGCGACTTAGCTTCGGATAGTTGTTCAGCCAAACCGCTCGGCAAACAATCGTCGTGTTTAGTAGCATCTTGCACTTGACGTGCCCTATCAAGATATTTATTAATGTCAATTGCAAAATCTTGGTGTTTCTTCAAATGAAGATCAACATCCTTGACGTCCCGTCTCAGCAGAGGGCGTGATTGTGCAGCTGCTTCATTGGCATGCAACCAATCTAAGATTTCCTCCAGTTCGGCTGAGAGTTTTCTGTGTTCAGCCGCTGTGTTCTCGTGGATTTGTTTCTGTTTCTCTACAGCTTTCCTCAGCGTGTTCAGAGACTGTTTCAAAGACTGAAGCTGTTCCGTTATACTGTTGCGATCTTGAGCGGAACCATCTGCAGCTATCTGTTGTCCTTTATCAGCTGCTGACGCCAACATGGCTTCGCATTCTTGGATCTTAAGAATGACGTCATTGTAACGGTCGATCTTCTCTTGAATAGTCACTCCAGATTTCTCAATATCCCTGACGATCTCAGTGTATTTGGTAATAAATGTCATAATTTCTGTAATCAAAGCAATAAACTGTTCTCTGAGCAAGAGCAGTTGCCTCAACCTAGCAATCTGATCTTCGATGGACTTGATCAATTCATCTTGCAGCAAAATGATATTTGCCAGTTCAGCTTTATTAGCACCGGGAACATCTGATAATTTGGCTTTGTTTGCCTTTAGATCCTTAAGAATCCTCTCATAAGTATGTAGAACATTATGAACATCCTCGACCTTACTGCCAATAGGTTTAGCCAACTCCTTGAGTTCATTCTGTATGTCATTCATAAATTGAATACTCTCCTGAATTTTATTGGCAGCATCTTTTTGTTGTTGAATATTTTGCTTCAAGGCATTCGTTCTTTCGTCAATGATATCTGATATCCTTTTATGTCTGTCTCTCATATCCCTCAACAATTCCTGCAGCTCCAACTTGTCGCTATCAGTCACCGTTGGAATGATTGCCTTGCCTTGCTCATTGATCTTATCAATATTGTCGTTCATTTTTTTGGATTCGTCCTGGAGCTTGATATATTTGAGCAGTTGTTCTTCAAGGACTTCCAGGTTAGGCGTGCGTAAGTCTGTCGACGTGGCAACTTCAGCTTGTTTAAGCCAGTCGTTACAGCTATTAACACCTTGTTCAAACTCCTTTCTACCTTTAAGGAGATCCCTCAACGAATCCAAACGTAACTTAGTTTCGTTGATCAAAGTCTCGTATTCATCTTTAAGCTCTTGCAAAAGGGCTTGGAGTCTAGATCCATCCTCTTCGCCACATTCTTTTAAGACGTTGTTTCCCATCTTGATTAAGTCATTGAGATCGCCCTCCTTGAAGTTCTTGATTTCTTTGGAGCATTTGTTAGCTAAATCTATCTCCTTTTCAACTTTTCTAGACTTGAGGGGAAGGTAACCACTAAGTTTGTAAATATCAGCATTCTTGATCTTCAACCAGGCCTTCGCTTTTTCCAAGTTTTCTTCAAGATTCTTCCTTGTGTTCAATGCAGAATTCATTCGATCAATTTCGGTCTTAGTTTTGGAAACAAGATGTTCCTGTTCAGACCCCAAATTCTTCAACAGGGTCTCTAACTGGGCCTTCTCACTGGGTTCTAGTTCATTCATCATATTATCAACTCTCTTCTCCATCGTCTCCTTTAATACAGCCTTGTTCTCAGCCTCCTTCAGCAAGGTTCTCAAACTTGTTAACCTATCTTCTGCTTTTCTGGATTCGTAACCGATCAATGGAGGATGCTCAAGTTCAAATAACCGTTCCTTACACCAATCTCTAGCTTGTTCTATTTCACTTCTAGTATCATCAATGCCTTTTCTCATATTATCAAGTACTTGTTGCTTTCTTTGCAGCCTCTTTAAAATGTCATTGTATTTCCTTTCCACTCCCTTCAACTGCTCTTCAATTTGCTGCGAGTCCAAATTATTAACAAATTCAATGATCTGTGCGGCAAGACGTTTCACCTCATCGACTCTTTTGGGTCCCTGATCATCAAACTCCGCTTGCAGTTCTAAGATGGCATTCTGTTTCTGAACGCATGTTAAACCACTGCCTTTGTCAACACCGTCGACTCTCTTGATAATATTATCAAACCAGTTATTGATTACCTGTATCATCTGCTTGTACTCATCGATGACATCCTGATCGGCTTGCTTCTGAGCAATGACATCCCCTAACTCCCTTTCCAGATTGTCTAACATCTTCTCTAACTCTGCATTATCTCCATCGCCACCCTGAAGGTCTGACTGTAAGTAATTCCTTCTCTGTTGTAACGAAGACATCAAATCATTCATCGCATTCAATTCTTGTTTGGCGGCATCCGCTCGCAATTTGGTAGGTTTTAGCTTCCAGTCGGTAATGGCCGCCTTCTGACTGACGATCCAGTCTCGGAGGGCCGAGCGTTGCTTGGATTTCTCTTCAAAATCGGAAACCGTTGCGGTTAGGTTGCCAAGATGAGATTGGACCTTTTTAAGCAAGTACCAAAAAAGATATTTTTTATTAAATTGTATACCAACAAAAAAGAACTACAAGTGCCGGATTAGATTAACAACCAACCTTATCAATTTGCGTATGCAATTTGTTAATAAAACCATGCGATTCTAGTTGCTGCAGAAGTGACTTCAATCTACTTTCAGAATCGTGCTCTGAATCTGAAGTCGCATTGCGTTTCTACTCGTATATCGGCCGCGTAAGCAAAACAAACAAACAACAAACGGTGCGTGTAGTTAGGGTTAAGTGTAAAACATACAAACGTATCAAAAACAATAACTTCCCACGTGCAAAAAGACTACGTAAAACTGTCAACTTTGACAGACATACCTGATCAATAAGGTCTTCCAGCTTGGCCCTCACTTCCAACTCTCTTTGCGGTATCGGAGCGGATGGTCCTTCATCAATGAAACTGCCAGGTGTCCCCGGACGACTGATGGATGATGTTGCAGCTTCACACGCTTGGACAGCCAGCGCTAAGCGTGATTTTTCAGCTTGGAGTTTGTTGTGCATGCTCTGAAAAATGGGAACATCTCGTACCACCACCTAACACAAGACTGAGCAGTACATACCTTAGCTACTTCAAGTTGTTCCTTAGCCTCCTTCAATGTTTCGGTAGGTTTCTCCAGATTCACCTGAATGACCGGCTCATACACTTCTAGATTGCTCATGATGCTTTCCAAAGTATCTTCGTATTCCTTGAATTTTGTCAGAGACTCCAATAATCTATTCCTAATCTGCGTAGCGGTGTTTAACAGAGAGTTATAACTCTCTTGCATGTTGCTAAGTTGTTTCTCAACTACCTCCCTAATCTCTGGTGTGGAAGCAACGTATGTTGCAATCTGTCCATGCCCCATCTTCTTGACCTCATCCAAGGTACCCTGATAATTAGTAATATCGTTAGTCAGGGCTGTATGTTGCTCAATCTGTTTCTCAGTCTGCTCCCTGTTGGTAATGTACAAAGAATTGTGCGCCATGAGATGGAAAGATACTTGAAGCAACCATTTCTCAGTATCCTGAATACTCTGATGATACGCGTTATAATCCAACATCTCTTTTTCTAACTCCATCTTTCTCTGGTCGCAAGTGTTACTGATTTTACCAAGTCTTACATCAAATTTATTTAACTCATTTTTGAGCTTTGTATTTTTCGCCCAGTCGGACAATGTCTCGCACTCTACCTTCAAACGTTCCAGGTCGGTTTTTTTGGCACTGATTTCGTTCTGAATGTTTTTGTATCTTTCCATTTGAGTCTTCATTTCGCTCAATTCACCCCTAGTAGAAAAGGTTTCCTTCAAAGTAGCTTCAATTTCATTAAGCCAGTTGTTTATTGCTTGTTTTGAGGTGTTATAGTCCTCCCACCTTGTCAAAAACACCTTGAGTTGAGCTTGGATAGAGTTGAGATCCATGTTAAGTTGATCCCAACTGTTCTTCAAACTAGACATGTCTACACGCAAATTTTCTTGTTTATCATCTGGTGCGGTATTAATGGCTTTGGTGAAAGCATCCTGGAGTATATTCAGCAATCTTTGACCTTCCGATAAATTTGTAGAAACACCTCGAACTCTCATCATTTTTTCCTTTAAATTATTCTCATCTCCATTCCCAATGCATTCCTGTATAATTAAATGAGCATTGTGTAGCCATGCTTCCAACTCCTTTTTAGCGTTGAGGAACTCTGTATGGTCAGTCAAATTCTTCTCTACTTTAGAGACGAGGCCTTGGGTGTTAGTTAGCAAATTACTGTACGCAACTTGCAAGTTGACAGTTTGATCCCTGACCCAGCTCAAGGCACTTTGCTCCATTAACATTTCACAAGCGTCATTTAATTGTTCCATTTGGACCTTTCCCTCATTGACTTTTTTTAATAACTCCTTACATCTTTCCAGATCTTCTGGCCTCTTGTGCTCAGCTTTCATTTCTTTCTGCACCAAAGCATCGTGCTCATTAATCCAAGATTTCATTTTGTTGTAAGCCTCGCTGTAATCGTTCCAGGCTTCAATGCATTTATTAAGATTCCTGTGAGTTTCCTTACAAATATACTGCAATCCTGCCCATTCATTCTTCAACTCTTCTATTTCCATCTTGATTGTGTCTTGACCTTCAGATCCTGTAGTTTTCATCACAGATATACTCAACTCAATAGTCTTATCAACCAATTGGTCACACTCAGAAATAGATTCCAGGATCTTACTCATCCGCCGTTCCTTATCTTTGATCACCCCAAGTTGTTCGTGTAAGTCAGAGCATTGTTGGGTTTCAACCCTGGTCTTCCTGATCCATTCATAGGCCTCATCGTATGACTTCTTATACTTTTCATGTTCCTTGACTTGATTCTGTAACTGTTTGATAGCCTCCGCTACCTGATTTTTAAGATCATTGTACGTAGCAAAACTTGCTTCGTGTTCAGGCAAAACTTTTTGATCAGTCAATTTTAATTGCAGTTTGTCTATAAGATCGTGATGACTGCCAATCTCTTTCTGGATATTACGGAACTTTTCTAACTTAGCTTTCTTCTCACTTAAATCGTTCAAAAATTCATTGTCAGTCTGCATCTGAGCTTCTATCTCTTGTAACCAGTCGGACAACATTTTGTAAGCTTTGGCAATATCTTCCAATTGAGTAGCTCGATTTTGTAGTTTAGTCCTGATGTCGTTAACATCTGCCAAAAGTTTCTCCATGTCCTGTTTCAAAGTCTCCGTATCTTCTTGAATTTTCGCAGCTCCGCTCTGCTCGGTGTTCATGATTACTCTTTCCTTCAACTCCATAATATACCTGAGTTTGTTCTGTCCTTGTTCCAACATGGTCCTGATTCCTTTAACAATCTGTAATTTATTATTAATTTCAATCAGAGTGTTAGGTATTTCGGAGCATTCATTAAGTTTATCTCTAGTTCTAAACACCCAGTCCTGACACTCTTGATACAACGTGTTGTGTTGTTGGTGTTCCTGATAATGCATCTCCAAACGCCTCATAACCTCTTTGGCCAGAGACAACAGTGCATTGTACTTGGTAGACATTTGAGTAACAGCGTTACTAATCCTGGTATCCGCACAAGTCTCTAACAAAACCTGCGCTCTCATATTCAGCCTATCTAACTCTCGTTGCCAATCAAACAGAGTCTGCAACTGTACTTGGAACTGTTCTAAAAGCAGGCGCTTCTCTTCAAGGCTATCTTGCAGTTTGTTATAAGATTGAACCAGCTCCTCAGTCTGTGCGATCCATTCAGAAGCTTCCTGATAATGTTCTTCGTACTCGGTCCATTTGACAATACCTACTTCAAGAAGGTTCTTGCTGTTGTTCAGAGAATCAACGTAGTTATCATAGTCGTCCTGAAGGAGCCCAATTTCTTCCTCGATTATATCCTTGTCTTGGATGTCGGCGCATTGCAGAGCAACCTCTCCTTGCTCTAGAGCAAACTCTAACTTCTTCTGCCCGTCACTGAGCTCATTCAACAGGACCTTAAGCTGTGACAGCTTAGAAGCTAAGCTCTCCTTGTCGCCAGTTGGTTCCGAGCATTTGCCCAAACGCTCTTTAGAGTATTTGATCCACTGGACAAAGTCATTGGCTGTAACCAGGAAGTAATCGTAACGTTAGTCAAATGACATAAATCAGTCAGTCGCAATGTCACGTTGTCACACATGCAACATGACAGACCCACCATTATTATGTACCGTTTTCTATTTATAGTTTTAGTGTTATCCTACTTTATGCACCTTAATTGTTCCGCCGAATTTCTAGACCCCAAACAGACCGGATATAAGATCCCCAGCGATGGAATCGTGGAATCATCGCACTTGTACAAGAAAAGAGCACATAGACATAGATACGACGACGTCGAGTACGTCCCGCATCGTTTGCGACAAATAAAATATCGTCCGGAATTCAGTGGCGGTTTACACGACGAAGACATGCGCTTCAAGGCGCGCAAGCATTCTTTAAAACGCCGCCTGAAAAGAATAAGTGTCGATGATATCAGCGATAGTTTCCAGAGTGGCGATGCCCGAAGACCACCCATTCCAATAAAACACCACGGGGATCAGTATGAAATTTTTACGCATCTACCTAGACCTGTCAAGACCAAAATTATTTTAAATCATAATACTCGGTTGAAAGAGGACCTCCCCGAGATACATATAACACCGAGGATATACCGGACTCATCACAAACCTATATTTGACCTTGACGAATTGGATTTGGAAAACTTAGATAGTAGCAAGAATAAGCCCAAAGTACTAAAGATGATGACCAATGATGAATACAAGGAGTCGCTGGAAAAATTGCAAGACATTATCGAACGTAACAGAGACAACTTGGGCAATCATTATACTAAAGCTTCAAAGAATCAAAAAGCTACTATCGAAGCTGACGAAATTACAACACCGAAGATGGAAAACGTTATTAATATCATTGAACATTCACCCAAAATTGTTGATCTGCCAGGCAATGTTGCGCAACCAAAAACCCCTACAGTCGAGCATACTAAAGAATCTAATGAAAATAACAATGTTGAAGAATCAGATAATATCCAACCCAATCCCCCGAAAAACGTGCAATTCTTTCGTCTTGAATTCAAACCAGAAGAACATACATCGTACTTTAAAGTACCTACCAACCTTCCTATCGAACCTATTCCATTCCTAGACAACATCCCTGTAATCAGATGGGAACGTTTCAAGATTCACAAACTGCCCACTTTCAATGAGAGCGAAGATGAGAATGAAAACCCTACGACAAAAAATACAAAAAAACAGAAAAAAATTGGGGACATTGTCAGGAGAAATGTTAAAGGCAAGCTAAGATATTTAAATCCTAAAGAAGACGAAAAAAGAAATGAAGAAAACATGCAAAATGAGCAAGTTGATGTTAACAAACGTTTCTTCCATTTTGGAAAAAAGTCAGAAAAAAGATTAAAGTCTGATAAAACTATGGACCAGTACTGGGAAATGTCTACCAGCACTAAAAATCCCAAAAAGAAAGCCAAATTTGATTCGACATTGATATTTACTGACAAAACTACGTTATACCCCGGATTAATTGGCCTGGGCCTTGGTTTAGGTTTAAACGCAGATATGTTTACAAAAAAATCTACCACTTCTACAATATCTCCGGAAGAACTTAAAGCGTCAATGTTTAGTGAACTGAATGACATCAATGAAAAACTTAGAGATAGCATCGATCAGGTCAAGACCTTTAAACTTACCCAAAATCAAATCGATAGACAGTTTTATAAACCCATTCATGACAGAAGCATGGAGATTAACACCTATCAACCACTTACACATAGTGCAATAGATAGTGCGTCAGATATAAACCTAGAAACCAGCACACATTTTGACACACCATCGTCAACCTTTCGAGGCGATCCTTTATTGCGAGTCTTCGCCACAAAGCATCACCCGACTCATTATGAAGAATACCACCCTGAGATTGACTTCAACTTTGATCCAATGTACTCTGCGAGAAAAATGCATAAACTAATCGGAGAATATACACCAGATGTGACGCAATCAATGCCCGATAGTACGGAATTTCTCCGAAATCAAAGATCAAAAAGTATTAGATTTAAAAACAGGGTGAGCCCTGAAGCGGTAGAGCCCAGGTATGATGCAATTTATAATCAAGTAGCGCCCAAGGGAACCTCCGACCTGCACAACGTAAGTAAAATTTCTTTTCAAGTCGTTCATCCGAAGAGCTTTGCCGAAAAATTGCGCGCACTGGCAATGCCTTTTGAGACGCTAATGAAAAAAAGCATACATTCATCCAACCTTGATTTTGTTTCTGAGTGTCAAGGTGAACCAGTTGCTATAGCATCCACTAAAAGCTCAGAAGATATAAAAAATTCAAAAAGAGATAATTCGCATAGCAGCAAAAAACTAAAGACTTTTTTAGATATTAAACGGTCGGAGAAAGAAAACCGCGATGAAGAGGTTGAAAATAATATCAAAGTTAACCCAGTAAGAGCAGAAAGTGATGACGCTGGACTCACTCCGACCGTTACCGAGTTCGATGAACGAACAATCACCCAGAATTTACCAGCGGACGCAAATTTTATCCAGATGATACCAGACCCAAATGAGAAACATTATGTTCTAAGACCTTTGGTTAATGGGGAAAAGCAGAAGAATAAATACTACGCAGAGAAACGGATAAAAATCAATGAACACGCTTCCGAATTGTCTTCAACTGGAAGGGTAGCAAATGCAGAAGCATATTTCAATCGACAACCATCATCATACAAAACTGATATCATCGATTCAACCGAACTGCCCGTAACATCGCATTCCAATTCTCCAATAATAAGTTCTCAAATCTCAAAGTATCGTATTTCTACAATGCCCTATCTAATTTCTTGCAGTAATAGTGATGCAGATGATGAAACACATGCCACATTTAAAGAAACAGAGGAATGTACTCAAACAACAGAATGTTCTGAAGAAATAACCGAAAGCGCTCCTCTCAGGGTAGAACCAGCTATGCCATACTCCTCCTGTAGCACATCAGATGAAAACGACTACGATACGGACGAGATACAATCATCTTCTTGTGCTCCTGAAGGTGATATTTTTCAACAACAGAGGCTAAATCATATGCAAGAACAACTTTCTCGATATGAAGCCAAGGACAAGTTTTACGAAGCTGAAAGGCGTCAGGTCGAAGCAGACGCTATCGAGTCTTTAATACCAATGAAGGAAATGATGATCAACTTGATGGAGGACATGGATATGATACTCAAGAGGATAATCAGTCTCCCAGAATGTTCGAAAGCTTCGAGAGAGTGTCAAAATAGTAAGAAGAACTATGACCTCCTTTTAGAAGGTTTGTCAGAATCCGAGTGTACGATCAAACATATTGAAAACACATTGGAGAAGATCGCTGAGAATTCGAGTGATTTGAAAGCAGAAACGGACATCGGTTTAGAAGAAGCTAAACTTCGTATATCAGGAATATCCGCGCGCTTAGATACCGAGAAAAAGAGAATGCTAGCTGAAAATGATCACAAGGCTGTAAAAGACCAATGTTGCTCAAAGCTTAAGAAGAGAAACAAGAAGTTTCGATTGTTCCGCTGGAAACGGAAACTGCAGGAAGCTATTGACCTATTGTCACAGTGACTGAATGAACAAAGTCATAATGTAAGTGTCATCATTCAACATATTTATATTTTTTATTATTATGTTTTCGTCTTTTCTGTTGGTTGTTTTTTACGCGTGTTTCATCTCGCATATCTGTCTTGCAGGGGTGACCATAGAGAGCGAAGACGATGATTACAAAGACATCGCTTTGATCTATAACCAAGTTTCGTCCAGACCCAAGAGCTCGAAATTGAGAAGTCTGGTCCAAAACGTAGACGCAAACGAAAAGGTCAAAGACTTTGCAGAGGACCTTATTGACATTCTGGGACCTTGCGACGACGACGACGAATGTCAACAACATCGAAGCAGCAAATACACCACGACCCCTCTTTCACTCTGGGAGATGTTGCATTTAACACAAGTTTATACAACGGAGACTAAAGTTTCCGAGGACTCTGACATGTTTGCTCTGGATAACTATCTCTTATCAAAGTTAGACAGTCGAAAAGGAAAGAAACAAAACGATAAAGAGAACGTCAGATATCTAAAAAAGAAGTTTGAAGGGATTGTCAAAAACTTCAAACATCATTGATAAAATGTGTCAGAATCATGTCAGAATATGATACAATGTTCTGGGCAAATTGTGGTGTTGTTAATAATTTATTTAGTGTTTATGTTTCCAACTAAAGCCACGGCAAATTATCTCTCACCATCGGTACAACGCATTGACAACCAAGAAAGACGTTATCATTCACAATACAAGACTCAAACAGTACCAACTCTTCCTAGTACAAGTACAACCCCGAAAGTAAACACCCTCGGACCAGTCGATCTTTGGCAACTTACAAAAATCTACCGAGTGGATGGCAGAGAAGCAGTTGAAGTCACCATGCCAGTACCTATCGGGTATTCCAAACGTACTAACTATGGATATCCAACGCTGGGTATTTACTATCCGTACCAAGTCAAAAAACGCGACGAGTATAAACTAAAAGAATCTCGCATGAAACGCGACATTATACATCTACTCAAGGAGATACTCAAAGTCGAAGCGGATTTGTTGCAAAAGTGTAAACGTTGTTAGTAAAAGTATAAGTAAAAACTCACCGGCATCGACAAACGCCTGATGTTGCTCCACGGTCTCCTTTTGCTTGGCGTACAATTCCTTAGCGTGTTTAGTCAGAGATTCGTATTTCGTAGAAATTTCAGAAGCTGGGGCACCTTGCATCAAATTGTCTGCTTTGGAAGCAACAGACTGTATCATTGGTTCAAATGACACAATGTCTTGAACGATGTTGTTAGTTTCTCTAAGTGTAGCTTTTCGTTCTCCTATTGGCAATGAACTCAAACCGCTTTGGCCTTTCTTGGCAGTGACTTTTTGTTCACACACTTGTTGCAATTTGGCTTCTCTGTCGGTGATCCATTGTTGAAGCTGAGAGTAGGAAGAGTCGTAATCTGCCCATTGCAGCAGAGCTGTTTCAAGATGAACTTTTGCCGTAGACATCTTTTTGATAAGTTTCTCCCAGTCAGATTGAAGCTCCTTGATCTCGTTGTTGATTTTATCGCGTCCGTCTGACTTGGTATTGCGGAGAACCTTCTCCCCACTATTGATCGTCGTATGAATCAAATTTTGACCCTCCTCACGTTTGTTCAGAAGTTTCTGCACCTCGTTCAATCTTATTTGGAGGGTGTTCTTGCTGGTTGTGTTAGCTCCCTCCGAACAGTTTCTGATAAGTTCTCTGGCATCGTCAATCCAATTCCTGCTCTTTGTCAAATTCGTGTCGTAGTCCCTGTGTTGATCATAATTGGTTTCCACTTTCTTCAAGACATCCTTAGCCAGATTAATCTCCACTTGATATCGAGAGTTTAAAGCTTGTAGCTGGTTGTTGACGTAGATATCTAGAGGACTGTTAAGGAATTTCTTAGCAAATTCGTTGAACTTGTCAAAGTCTTTCTTTCCATCATCAAGTTTCTTCAGAATATCTTGCACGTCTTTGACTTGTTTGGCTTTTTCAGCTGGATTACTAGACAATGCAATTTTTTGATTTTTTGTTAAGATAGCAATTTGCTGCAACCAATCCGACAAACGTTCATATTCATCTTTGTATTCGCGCCAGTGTAAAAGAACGACCTCCAGTTGTTCCCTCTGATCTCTGAGTTCTTTAAAAAGTCGTTCGAAACTTTCCCTCAGGGCTCTGATTTCATTTTTAATCACTTCCTGGCCTGGTGAACTAGTATTAGGCAGAACCACTTGGGCAGTATGGTCCAGATTGTCTAACAAAACTTCTCCTTGGGCTTGTTTGTTTAGAAGAGCATCCAAAGGTGCAGAAAACATTTCAACAGACATTTTATCACCTATGGGTTTCTGTTTAATTTGAGGAATCTTTTCTTGTGCCCTAGTCAACCATCTCTGAAACTCTTCGTAAGCCTCTTTGTATGTTTTATGATCTCTGAATTGATGTTCACGAGCATAGAGCAACTTAGAAATCTGATTGGACAAGTCATCAAACTTATCCAAAATTACTTTAGCATCATTTGCCGATTGATTCTGTTGTTTGCTAGCTAAAAGTTCCATAACTTTGTTCCTAATGTTATCGACTTCGATTTTCTCACACCGTACCTTTTCTTCGACATTTTGGATTCTGTCAAGTTGCGTCTTCTTTTCTGGGATGTTAGATTGAAGAATTGACAACTCGTCTAACTGTTGCTGCATCCAATCAATAGTTTTGTTTAAACCTTTAGTTTGATCAAATAATCCAATCCATTTTGTCAAGCTGTCATCCAAGATGGCTTTAGTGTCAATCATTTTAGAAGCCAACAAAGACCACTGGTCAGACAATCTGGCCAATGCGTTATTAACTTCGGCATGCCCTTCGGGCGCAGTATTAGCAAGAACAATTTGCGCTAACTCAACAAGGTTTTGAATCTTACCAAAACCTTCTTCTTTGAAAACAATAAGGTCTTGTAGAATCGCCATTTTCTTCTCAAGGTCCTTCTGTGATGCTGCCCCAAAATCTGAACAATAGTTTAGCTTGTTTTTGATATCATCCAGCCAATGCTCGACACTTTTGATCTTATTGTTGAAGTCTTGATGACTGGTTACATAGCTTTGCCATCTGGTGGTCAAGTCCTTTACCTTGTGGTATAACTGTTGATATTTGACACCAATCTCAGAAATCAGTGAACTTCTCTGACTCAAACCCTTATGTAACATCTGAGCCTTTTCTGTCACAGAATCAATTTCCAGTTCCTTAGCTCTAACTTCTCCTTGAAGGTTTTTGAGAACCTCAAGTTGTTGAACCTTTTGATCCGACGTTGCTTTAAGATCAATTGAGTGCAACTTAGTGTCTGTGTTTCTTAACCAGGTCATGATGCTGTCTTTGAGTGCTTCGAATTCGTTCCAATGTTGCTGTTTCAATTCCAGAGCGTCCATGAGACTGTCAATGGTAGAAACCATGGCTGACCAGTCCTTGGTGCAATTGTCTACTTCAATCCTGATTGCAGGTTGGCCATAGTCTATTGTAGCCGGTATTACCTTCTCGCTCAAAGATGTAATAGTCATCAACCTAGATTCTTCGTCCGGCAGTGATGTTTTCAAAACCTTGAGCCTATCTAAGTTAGATATCAAAGCAATACGTTCAACATCAACATCTCCCCACGAAGAAATCAAAAAAGTCGTATTACTCATCCAATCATTCAAAGCGCTGGTGCCTTTAGAGAACTGTTGGTGATCGTTTACAATTATTTCATACTGTTCGACAAATACCTGAGCACGCTTCAAAAGCTTGGCATGCTTGGTACAGATCGATTTCATCTGTTGAGTAATCTTTTCGTTAACCTCCGGTAAACTTTCCACCCGATCCTTCAAATCAATGATATCGTCCTGATAAACCGTGGCATCATGTACCAACTTTCTGTAAACTTGTAACTGGTCTTTCTTTTCTGGCAGAGTGGCTTTCAACTGAATCTCTTCAGGAAGCTGCATGGCAGCCTGTTTGAGCCATGACTTGACAGCTTCCATCGAATCTTCCAGTCCACTCCATCTACTCAACCTGGTCTTAAGGTCTCGGTCAGTGCTGTTAATACCATCGTATAAAAATTCCAAAGCTTGTTGCAGTTCTTGCAACTGATTACTGATGATTTCCCTGCCTTCGGGTCCAGTGCTCTGATACAACTTTTCTCCGAACTCAATTGTAGTGTTTAGCAAAGACGTGGCACTAGTTTGTTGAGACAAAAGCTCGTCGAGGATGTTGATCTGGTCAGAGATAGCAGAATAAGATCCGGTCTTCAAGTTCTCCAGGCACGTGTCAAAGCGGCCTCTAGCTGCGGCTATCCAGTCGCTACACTGCCGATATTTCTCGTTGTAGAGTTTATGATCAGCCACTGCTTGCTCACACTTTTTGACAATTTCTTTCGCGGTGTTCTGAATGCTTTGGAATCTGGATGACACTTGTTGTACGCTGACAGATATTCTAGTATCTCCACTGCTTTCTACAAGTTCAGTTGAGTCATCTGTGAGTTTGTCAAAGTCAGCTTCGTTATGCCTGAGGCTCACTAACAATGCCTAAGTGAAAAATATTTCAAAATTAGAAACAGACCACAATTTAAACAAAAAACATCAAATAATTAAGTATAGACAGAAACATTAAATAAGAAAGATTGATAGACCACCAACCACCTTGTACAAGTCATGCTTAAATGACACACATCAATCTTACTTGTTCTAAATGGTCAGAAAGTTTCGTAAAAGTCTTCACGTCAGAAGTCCGATTGTCGATGACTTTACACAAGTCCTAATTATTTTTTAACAAATTGAAAAATTAAAAACAAAAATCACCAAAAAGCAATCACCAAAAGCATAAGCTCACCTGATATCTCCCCAGTTGTTCCTGCTTCTCCTCCACGGTGTTTCTAAATCCGTATCCTTTGAGCAACATTTCTGCGTCTGTCAACCAGGCAAGAAGGCGATCCATGATTGTGTCGTACTCGTTCCATTGCTCCAAACGCTCCCGTAAACGCTTCTGTACATCGTTTATAGAAGTGATAAACTTATCAAGATCAAACTTAAGATTGGCCATGTCCTTTTTCATCGCTTCTTTTGCACGTGCCGGCAAAATATTTGCCTTGATTTCAATGTGTTTCTCAAGCTCAGTCAATTTAATCTCGGCCTCTGGCAGCTTGTCGTTAATCCTAGTAACATGTTGCAGTCGTTCTTCAAGAATTGGTTTATTTCCTGTATATTCTGAGTACCCAGCTAATTTGTCCCAGAGACTTTTTTGATAGTCCTGATAGATTTTTTGAGTGTCGTAAAATTGTTGATAGACGCCCAAACAGTCTTCCAACTGGGCGATGACGTCCTGCGAGTATATCAGTAAATTTTCGTATCTCATATTGATGGATGTAATGGTAGTTTCAACCTCCAAAGCTTTGTCTTTATTTTTTGTTAGTTGAACAACTACGTGTGCTTTTTCCGTCACTCCTTCAATCACGCGCTTGTGATTAATAATTTCTTGTAGATTGGTTTTGTATTTAAGTAATTTAGCTCTTACTTCCTGGACACTAGTCCACGTAGAGGGATCCACATGCATTACCTTCTCCATGGAATCCAACCACGTCAGAACTTGTTGGAGATTATCCTGATAAGAGCTCAATTGCAATGACTGATTTACTAGCAGTTTCTGTTGAACCCTAACGCCTTCGTCAAACTTGTCCCATCTGTCTCTGATATCCCTCAATTCATTTCTGATAATCTCTCGGCCTTGAGTTGCGGTGTCCGGAAATAGTCTCTCGCCCATCAATATTAAATTGTTTACCTTTTGTTCACCTTGTTCTTTTTCAGAAACCAACAATTGGATCTTACTCGTGGTCGCATCAATGTTCTCGCCTAAATCATCCACTTTCAGAGATGCAAGGTGTTTCTCCAATGGGGCCAACCAATTGGACACTTCTTCAAGCTTTTCTTGGTAGGCTTTGTGATCATCTACCATGTTCTGCCAGCGATTAAACACGTCCTTGCACAATGAGTGCAAAGACTGATAACGAGTGGTGGTGTTTGAAATCAAGGGTTTAACACGTTGTGACATGCTCAGTTGAAGAAGGACATGACTTTTGTCAACAAAAGCATCAACCATTTTCTCCTTAGCTACAACTTCATCTTTAGCCAAAGTTATCTTTTGTAACTGTTCGAGTTTGTCCTTGTGAGTAACTTGTAATGGCTGGTCTCTAAAAGAAGACTCACTATTTTTGAACCAGTTGGTCAGAGCATCTAACTCTTCTTCAAATTCTGACCACAATTTTAAGGTGTTTTCTTGCTTGATAACAACAGCGTCAATATTTTCAAGATGTGACCTAAGCATAACTCTTAGATTCTTCAACTTCTCACAACACATGTCTATCCCTTTGGGGGCTGTATTGTTGTTCATGACCCGAATCTGTGCTTCAATTTCCTCTAACTCCTTCTCTGCATCGTTTGTCTTCAAAACTTTGATAGCTCCAATCCTTCTCTGAATATCGGTTTTCTCCCCGGACAAATCTTCCAGTTCTCTGACCTTTTCTCCTTGGTCCTGTAACCAATTTTTAAACCCAGCTACCAGTTGATTATACAAGTTATGCTTTTCCACACAAGAGTCTAAGTTCTGTAACAAGTCTTTTGACTTTAATACAATGTCCTGAAACAACTGCTTAATGGACTGAAGATAGATGTTCAGTGACTTGTCTTGAGTAGCATCAACAAGATGTTGCGCTTTTTCACACACGGACTCTACCAGTTGTTGATGAGACATAATCTCTTGGTGCATAATCTTGTGGTTCTGCAACTGGGCACGTTTCTCTTGCAAAGTTGCTTTCAATTCAGTATGTTGATGCATAGCCTTTTCAACATCCTTCAACCACTTGGTAAGTTGTTCCTGAGTAGATGTAAAGTCCGCAAATTGAATCAAACATTGATCAAGCTTGTTCAAAGCTCCTTGAAGATCATCCGCAAAGCCATCCCAAATTGTTCTAAGATTCCTCAATTGTTGTCTAATAATCTCTCTGCCATCAGGTGACGTATGGCCGTATAACTTTTCGCCAAGTTCCAAGAGATGTTCAAATGATTTTTGACGTTGATTTTTTATATCTAACATTCTCTTAATTTTCACTTGTCTATCTTGCAAAACTTGTAAATCTCCAACGATGTGACTCATGTCTGACAATTCGGATTCTTTCTCCGACAACCATTGGACAAAGTCATGATATTGTTTATTAAATGTTTGATGTTCTTTGTAGTATTCTTGATAACGAGTAATGCCTTCCTTAACGGCGTTTTTGACAGAATTGTATCTCGCTACAAGTTGCGACACTTTGGAAGCCAATTTGGTATCTATGTCAGGACTTTGAACAAGTTCTCCAGCGTTGTCAAAATCGACATTCCTCGCGAGGATTTCTTGCTCCAAAAATTTTAATTTTTCACTGTGAGATAATTTTGTTTCTTCGGTGTTCTTCAAGCTTCGATCTTTAACTTGAGTTTCCATTTGCTTCAACCACAAATCAAGATCATCAATTAAAGACTCAAACTCAGCGTATTTGTTGTATATATCGTTGAGTTTCTCTTGGGCATCATTACACATCAACAAAAACTTATTCCAGTTGTCCTCCTGTTCTTTAAATCCTTGCAAGAGAGGTGGATGTCCCTCCTGGGCAGTTTGTTTGAGAACGGTGTCCAGTTGACTGCGGCACGACGCAATGATTATATCCCCATCATTCTTCTGTCCGAGTAAATTTTCGACAATAATCAATCTTGCATCGGCCGATTCTGTTGAACCTTCATCAACAAGTAAAGCAGCTTCCGATGTCAAAGCACTCAACCAGTCTCTGCATTTCTCTAGAACTTGCACGTAGCTCTCATGAGAAGTTATGTAACTCTCTGCTTGTTTAACTCTATCAGTGACTTGTTCTTGAAGGTTATTGTACTTCTCAAGTTTCTCTTTTAGTTTCTTCTCTGCATCAGCATCTGACAAAGACTTAATTTTTTCAGAAAGCTGTTGTAGAATATTTTTATGAAGAGAAATATCATTTGCAAGAGTTTTATATTTGTGAAGAGTTTCTTTCTTCTCAGATAGTGTTGCATCTAGGACATAATCTCCAAGTTTCTGTTTTAAATCGTCCAACCATAAACTCAACTGCTTGACAGAATCATCAAAAGAGTGTCGTTCCATCAAGATATTCTCCACTTGTTTGTAGATCGTATTTACCTGATTAATCAATTTTTCGGATTTATCTCGCAAATTCCTCAGTTCTGTCCTAATGGCGTCTCTGTTCTCAGGTGTTACACCTGAAAACATCGCCTCACCATTTTCCACAGCTTTGTTTAATAACTCCTGTCCTTGTTCTCTCTGAGCAGCAAATTGCTTCAGTTCTTCAAGCGTATTTTCACTAGGTTTGTATCCTTTGAAAGTTTTTGCTTTTTTCTCAGCATCAACCAACCAATCCTCGACCTCCTTAATGCTCTCCTTATATTGCTGTCTGTATTGTTTTAATTCGCCAAGTTTCTGGAGGTAATGAGCTAGAAACTTGTTAACTGCATGGAGTCTGGTGTGAAGGTGTTGTACAAATTGGCTCACTCTAGATTCGGGTACTTCCTTCATCATCTCGTCACTCAAAATCGATAACTCGTCAAATCTAGGAAGATATTGATTAATAACGTTTTGCAATTTAGTAATTTCTTTGATCTTATCATTGACTTTCTTAATATCTAACTGGGGTGTGCAATCTGTTCTAGTCTTGTTTTCAATGTCTTTCAACCAGTTTGATATCTCTTCCGATAAGTTATCGTATTTTTTGTGTAAGTTAATATTTCTTTCTAGCAAGGACTTGGTCATTTGGTAATTTTCCTTGAGATCCTTAAGATCTAAGAAGAGGTTATTCCTTTCCGCAATTAATAGTTTGATCGTCTCAGGGGACTCGACACCTTCTAAGACATTAAGAGATTCTTCAAGTTCAGCTCTTTTACTGTCACAATCTTCTAAAGCTGTCGCGATGGGTATGAGGGCATTCAGTTTTACCTCAAGATTATATTTATCGCTTCCTGCTTCCGGCATGCACCACTGAACCTTCTCCTTGTGGGTTTGGATCAACCTCTGTAGAGCACCGTATTTGTCACTGTGATACTTCTTGAGGAACATCAACAAAGAGTTTTCAATTTTACCCGAGTGGGCCAGAACTACGTCATATCTTTTCTTCAGATTCTGGTATTCTGCTGGTAGAGATCCAACATTTGAATAGAGAGCATTGAATTCTTTGATTTGAGCATCAATCTGTTTGATATCTCCTTCATATTTAATAAATCTTCCTTTAGCTTCTTGTAGTTTTATCAATCGTTCCAAGACTTTGGTGTTCTCACCAGATAAATCCTCACACTTAATGATTTCCTCCCTAAAACTAGCCACCTGAGTGATTGCAGATTTCAAAGCTTTCTGGATATCATTCTCCTTCTGACTAAAGTTTGCAATAACGCCTTGTAATTTTTCAGCTGTCTTTGCCACCTCTTCAAATTGATCATCAAATAATTTGACCAATGCCTGGACAGTAGATATTTCCTTATGGTCACACAAGTCGGACAGCTGTTGGTGTTTTACAGTGACGCTCTTCTTCAAACTAAGATAAGACGGTAATTCATCTCTGTATTTAGATAACTTGGACTGGCCAAGCTCTAGTTGATTGGGTTTCTCAACGGCTAACGACAAACTAAGACTTTGGTCGTTTAACCAACTCAAAAGTTTGTTCTTTGTGTCTTCGAGATGCTTCCAAATGACTGCTTGGGATTCGGTTGTCTGCACCAATTTCAAGATATTTTCGTAAACTTCACTCCACGTTTTGTGTGAGGCTTCCAACTCATTCCTAATGATGGGTGCCATTCCTTCGATGCCAATCGACTTCTTGATAATGGTATCACCCTTGTTGTCCATTTTATCCAAAGAGGTCTTAATCTTCTTGACAGATTCCAATGCCTTCTTAGCCTTGTCAGCATTGACATTAGCCTGAATAGAATCATTCGGCGTTTCTAAAGTTATCTGCTTAACAGTTTCGATTTCTTCATCCACTCTGTTCTTGATATCCTTGAATTCGTTGTATGCATAGATAATGTCGGAGTATTTCAATTTCTGGTCACGCATTTCTTCATGTAACTTATCCCATCCCGTTTCAATAGTGGTTAAAATGTTCTGAATAATTGTCACGTTCTGAATGTCCTGTTTCATCAACAGCTGACCTTCTCTTTGAAGATTTTCCCTGAGATCTGTGGTCTGGGTATGAAGCTCTAGCAACTTATTAATTTCATTAACCGCAGGTTGCAAGTCTTCAGGTTTATTAATATTGACATCAATAGCGTTCAATTTAGTAACAATATCATCCCTGTTATCATTGACCTGTTTCTGTAGATTGTCAAACTTGATCCAGTGTTGTTTAAGATGTTGCAGTCCTTCCAACTTGTCAGATAACTGCGTCTTGAAACTCAAAGTTTTGTGCTCAATATCCTCAATAAAAGACTCAGCCGTTGCAGGAAGCCCTGCTTCGTTGAGTACAGTCAAAATTGGTTTCTTATCTATGGCAATTGCAGTTTGTTTCCAGACAGATAACTTGTTGACGATCAAATCAATCTCTGCGTTTAACCTTTGGAGTTCTTCAGAGTTACTCTTCTGACTCTCAATTTGAAATTTAATGTGTGACAACTGCTGACCAGTCTCCTGACACCAATTCAACAGCTCGTTCCATTTCTCAAGAGCGCCTTTCTTCTGAATCAAGTCGGTTTCGATGTCTTTGTAGTTATTAACCAACTGGGAATATTCTTCGTTCAAATTTTCACTGTCCACTCTTGGGGCCAACAGGTTAATGTTCTTGACTTCTTCATAAATGGCGACAAACGTTGGTTGCTTCTCAGAATACTCTTGGAGCAAAGCGTGGACATTAATCAAAGCTGAATCAACTTTGTCGGGTTTAATATCATCAATCTGCGCTACATTAGACGTCAATCCATCCACCCAGTTCCTAAACTCCGAGATTCTTGTCAGGAATTCGTGGCGCGCCAAAATGGTGTCTGACGCTTCGTTAATCTTAGCCCTGGTGGCTTCGGCAAGTTGATTCAGGCTAGTCTTTAGTTCCTGAACACGATGCTTGATCAACACAGCGCCCTCAGGTGCTAAATAATGACAAACTGCATCAGACACTTGGCTCAAACTAATGACATGAGCTTGACGCTCCGAAATCTCATTATTCAAGTTCTTCAATTTGGCAAGTTCCTTTTCAAGTTTATCAACGTCAGGCGTGTTCAAATTGATTGTTTGCAGTACAATCGTCTTCTGCTTTTCAATTGTCCATTGTTCCAAGTCCTTGGCATTGGTGTCAAAGTCGTTCCAGTTGGTTTCCAGTTTTTCTAACTTCTGAGCTTGTTGCGCAGTTGCAGATTGGACATTGGAGAATCTCGCCTTCATAGAATCCACCTCGTCAGGGGCATTTGTCTTGGTAACAATCTTCTGGGATATTACCGCAATGCCTTTCAACTTAGTTAGATTCATCTCACAATCTTTTGCAAACTGGGCGTTCTCAGCCTGCATCTCAATAGCTTCCTGTATTGTTAAAGGTTTCTGTGGTTGCATGGCAATCCTAATCTCAGCTTGTTCCAACCAAGGTTTGACTTCCTGCAAACTCCCTTGGTACTTCTGCCAGGTTGAGAGATCTTTACTAACCATTGCAGCTTGACTTTCTATGTTTCCCTTAATAGCACCTACCTTCTCTTGAAGAGTGATAACATCGGCCCTCATCTTCTCAGCCTCAATATTCTCTTTGTTATCAGGAAGCCACTTCATTGCATCGGCTCCAAGACTATCCAACAGTTTGATCTTGTGAACAATTTCTTTCTGTAACATCTGCGTTTTGGCAACTCTCTCCTCTGGAGCTACATTCTCCTCGTGGGCGGCGCTCAATAATTGCGGAGCACTCTGAATAGTCCAGTGCTGTAACTCTGCCAAGTTCTTTTGGAAGCCTGTCCATTTCCGGTTAAAATCTTCAAGGAAATCGACCTTCTGCCGGACATTCTCCAAAGTAGTAACAGTCTTTCGTTCGATGACAGTGACTTCCTCCTTCAACTCAACCTTTTTGACAGGTGGTGCCACTTCAATGAACCTGTTACACAAATCTCTCAACTTTCTCAACATTTCCTCGGTGGTCTCTCTCAGATGTATTGCCATCTCTTGCTTGGCCTGTAGCTCAGAAACCAAATTACTTGAGTTATAATGCCCTGGTTGGATCTTGTTAAGATCCGCATCAGCTTTCGCCAACAATTCGAGAATATCATTCTTCTGTTGACTGTAACTGGTCCAGATGGCATGGGTGTTCTTCAATCTCTTTAAACTATTTGCAGTCTCGTCGAAAGCTTCCGTCCAACCAACTTCCAGATTTATAACTTCTTCTTTGACAAAAGTGGGGGCGTTGACATCTTTTGCCAACTCTTTTCCCCGTTGTAACATAGACATAATATTAGGTCTCTGTAAGTCTAGCTGGGTGATGGCAGTTTCTTGTTGCTTGATCATTGTAGTGACAGATTCAAGACTTTCCAATGGTGGTTGTTCCATTGACTGGTCCCTGACTTGCCTCAGCAATAAGCAAACCTCGCGTACTTCTCTGCGATAAGTATAACACTTTGACAAGACATCTGTCTTGACCATAGTAATCTCTAAAGTCGGAATCAAATTTTTGTAACGTGCGATTAAACCTTCCAACTTTGTCTGTTCGGCTAGAGCTTGGCTTTCCGGGCAATGCGAAGTCAGAGCGTCGAGCGTTTGAACCAACCATTTCATGTCTTCACGCTTGGAGTCGGCATCCTTGCAGATGTTCTAATTTCAAGAAACATATTACAAATAAAAAAGAACCCTGTCAAGTCTACGACAGAACTAATACTTTAACGTACCATCAACTTTTTCAACTTTGTAAGACATGAATTAGAATATGGATTGATGTAAAAGATTAATAAAAAAATAAAGAAACAAACTTACCTGAAAGACGGCCTTCTCCCGTTCGAACTCCTCCACACTGTTCACATCACTGAGAATATTCTTGAGCATGCCGTCGACTTGATTCATCCATCCCACCATTGTGTTAAATTTCTCGTGATACTTCTGCCACTTTTCGGGCACTTGATCCAGCTGTATCTTTAGCGCTTCCGCCTTTGCATTAACGTTCTTCCAAGCAATCACGACTTTATCGCACGCCTCACTCAGGCACTTATCTTCGGGCCTAAACTGGTTGTAAGTAGTAGCAATCTTTTCCAAGTTAATCATACATCTTTGAGCTTCGGCCATGATGCCATGCGGATTGAAGAACTCATTGTGCTTGCTCAAAATAGCATCAATGTTCTCTTGTTTGTTAAACGCCTGCTGCTCAAAAGTCAATTGTCCTTCAATTTCCTTGATGTAATAGTTAAACGCAGACTCGTCCAGTCGGAATTCCAATCTGATCAAGTGTAACGGCGCAAATGACAAGATCTCCCTCCACTTGGTCTGAAGCTTTTCAATTGATTGTATGATCGGCTTATGTTGATCGCTGGGCAGACAATTACAAAGGTCCTGCGCACTCTGCGTCAAGTCATGAATCCATTTCTCGTTGACCCTCTCAAAAAACGTTTTGTGCAATTCGACAGCGTTCTTAGAATCAATGTGTTTCTCACTTATCAATTGATCCGCCTTGTACAACCAGTCAGAGATGACCCTTTCACATTCAAGAAAGTTGAACCAACATCTGATGGCTTCCTGGAACTTGTGCTCCCAGACTTGAGCATTCTCGACGACGTACTCGAACCGGTCATTGAGCTGCTCCATCTTAGCACTGGTCTCAGCCACGTCCAAATTGGTATTCTGATCGATGCTCTTGATGATATTCCTAAGGACCTTGTTCTTACTATCTAACATCGATCTGTAGTACAGAGTCTTGGTAAAAAACTGTTTGTGTCTGTCAAGTTGCTTGTGAAGATTCTCCTTGTCACAGGTCAAAGACAAATGAGACAAATGATCCTCAGCTGCGTCCAACCAAGAGTTAATTTCTTGTTGACCTAATTCCAGACTTTGTTGTTGTACAAGAAGTTGGTTAAACAAGTTAATCTGCATTGGAATCAATGCTCTGACCTTAACCAGAGCCTCTTTCTCTTGTTTCAACGTCGCCATCATTTGATCAACGTCGTCCCTGCTTAACTCCTGTATCAACATCTGAAAAGTCTTGGAAACGTCCTTAAACAAAGACTCCATAGACTCCACCTCTGATTGTAGCGTTATTAAGTCGTTCAAATGTTCTTGGATCTTCTTAGTCGATCCTAGCTGTTTGTTCCCAAGGATACTTTCGGCTTTTCGTAGCCAGTTAGAAATTGTCTCGACGCCAGCCCGGAAGTCTTTCCTGTTTCTCAAAATGTCCCCGGCGTGGCTATATTTATTCACGTGTGGATACAACTTCTCCCACCTTTCCGTCATCCTATTGTAGTGATCCCTTAAGTCGATGGCCAGAGTGTCCTCGCAGGTAGCAATGAGGAAACTGACGGTGTCGCCCAACAACTGGTAGTTATCTCTCCAAACGCTGATATCTTGGAAGAACTCCATTTTGGCCTCTTCGTTATGTGTGATGGCAACCTCCGCCTGATCCAACCACTGGTCAAACTCCACGGACAGAGCGTTCCATCGCCTCCAGTAAGCCACCACTTCTTCGAGCATACTTTGCACGCATCTGAGTTCCATGGAGACGTTCTTCCAACGATCTGCTATGTCTTTGATAAATTTGTCCACTTCGTGCTTCTCGTTCTTGTCGATGTTACCGTCGCGTTTGTATTCGTCAACGACGGCTTGCATGTCAATATAGGCTTTATTGAATTCCTGGAAGATATGATTCTTGGACACGAAGTTACGATATTGATCCAAGAGCTGAATAACTTTCTCCAATCTACCATATTTTGCCGTCCAGATCTTCAGCTTGGTTTCAGTAAGTTGCAAAAACGCAATAAGGCAACACTGTAACAATACACGACAATTTAGCTGACAGGTAACAGTGGGCAGGAGATTAACTTACTTTATGTTCTAAGAACTTCAGTCTAACCCTCCTTTGGGCAGCTTTGGGTCCAATATCCTTCAGTCTCTGCGCCATGCACTCCAACTGCACGGAAAGCACTTCCCGATAGAACGGTCCTCGACACGCCTGCGCAAACTTTGCTTCGATCGCCGGTAGATCAGCAAAGAATACCTTGTGCTCCTCTAACTTCCTGCTGATAATCTTGGCAGTGTCTTCGTTCATAGCCGTCGGTATCTCGTCGTCATAAATCAACTTCTCCGCCTTGCCCAACCACTCGCCAACTTCACCAAACTCCCCAGGCAGGGCGGCATCTAACAACCACACCCAGTACCTCATCTGCTTCTCCAACAAATACCAGAGCCTAACAAGATCGAACCAAGATTCTTTGGCGATGGAAACTAAACTCTGAGATTCAATCAAGTTCTTCAGTTTTAAGAAAACCTGTTCTTTTTCGTCGACGTCGGACTTGAAAACCAGATAATCGTTGTAATCCCTAGACAGGGAATTCGTCTGTTGGAGGTGCTCCAAGTACTGCGTTTTCTTCAGCAACCAAGCTAACAGCTCACTGTACTCCTGCTGTATGGCAGCAATGGCGTCCGGCCCGGTGCTCTTGGGTTCCGGATACTTGTGGAGAAACTGCGCCACGTACGTCATGATGGATCTCTCGTCGGGCTTGGGCACGTCGACGTCCTCGGGGTCTAGAAGGCGAGCGATGCCCAGCTCGCTCTCCGCGACGTCGAACGCTGTCTCTAAACGGGTTTTGTTAGACTCCTTCTTCAATTCGGCCAAGTTCAAGAGGTTAGCTTTGATGGCATCGATAACGGCTAGGAAAGCGACGCCATCGCGCCAGCTCGATCCGAAGTCTTTGACTTCAATTCCTGAGTCGCTAGAAACCCCCAAACGAACAAAACAATCAAAACACGCCTGCTTCAAACTCAAATGTGTTTTTATATACCTTGGAAGGGCGTTTGAGACCCACTGCAACAGGGTCTTCCTCGCTCCCAGCTTCCATTTGTCTTTTGTCGCTGAAGAAGAGGTCCCAGCGCTTTCCAAACTCGAAGAACTTCCGTATTTAGCCAAATACTCCAAAGCTCGACTGTTTTCTTCGATCTGTGAACAGGCATAATCGCGTGAACATCTTTTCACGTCCATAACCTCAATACAAAGCTATGTACACAATTTTATAGTACAGATGGATCCTATACCCTGTGTATTTACATAAATTGGAAACAAAAACAAACACAGACACCACAAACACATAAATTAGTAACAATTATTTCTTCTCATTGTTTATGTGTGTGTGCGTGTATGTGCGGTGAAGTGCTCGTCGCAGCAACCGAAGAGTTAGTCTTAAGGGTATGTCAAATCGACGATGGACTCACCACAATCCAAAAACTATTCCGCCGGCGCAGCTTTAAAATCATCATGAAATTGGTTGTTTAATTATTAATTATTAATAAATATACGAGGAAAAAGAAAGAAAACATTAGTGATATTAAAGTTGGTTTAAGAAATATTCGAAAATAAAACAGTTTGCAGGGAAATGCGTGGAGCAAATGGAAACTTACTTGGAAATATAAAATGATAGTCCAGATCAGTCCCAGAACAACCGGAGGTCGTCCGTCGACCAAATCGCTGGCGTTGATGTTCACCAACTTGATGCGCTTCCCAGCGAGAAATTTCAGTGCCGTGTTGACGTTGCTCAAGAAGTGGGGACGTCTGAGAACTCTGCCTCTCTCCACAGGCTTTAACAACACCGCAATCAGTTAACAGTTGTAGCGCATTTCCGCGAAAAATCCACTCACCAGCTTCTCTCCAGACAACACCTCCAACAAGGCGAGCAACTTGGTGCCATCCTTGAGGTCGTTGATCAAGTCGTCTACCCTAAGCGGTGGAACTCGCTGCGAGACGAGCGAACAATCAAATTAGCAGCCTGTTAATTATGGCGGAGGCGCCGGGCGATTGGCAATCAATCGACGCGTGCGATGCTTTTGAGCTGCGAACTTTATACTCTAAACTTTTGCAAATGTCATGCTAGGGGCGGCATCGGAGCGGTTGCATGTTACGTTATGCGTCGATTAAGAACCGTACCAAGCACGAATCGAACGTATGGCGGAGGCGCCGGGCAAAACCCCCGCCGGAGAAATGAAAACTGTCGGAATGAACCGACCTGCTCGACTGACTGAACGTAACTGATCGGCGCAAAACCGAAATGTGAAGGGTTGCAAGCCGAAAACCGACGACCAAACAAACACGACAACGACAGACACGACGCTTTCGCAGGCTTACACGAAATTTTGTGTGATTGGAGGTTTCGCATGACGTGACCGAGCCACAGGTTAACAGTCTGATTCGGGTGGTAATGTTTCAATTTGTAAATTCTCACCACCACGATGACATTACCTTGGATAAGTACGAATTGATCCAGTTTACGAAAGTTTTCTTCTGGACACGTTCTTGTTCATCTGCAACAGAAAAA
>JAODGE020032519.1:7711132-7725338 GCA_027574965.2 Ecitophya simulans | reverse complement strand
TGTAAAGTTAGCATGTTCTGTATCTTTTTAAGTTCAAATTGAGGTAACCAATGCTAAAATTAGCATGATTTCGAATGGGGATTAACCAACTTCAAAAGTAACTTACAATTTCATATTTGAACAGATTCAATTTGAAAACAAAACGTTATAATTTTGAATTGACCATTATTGTCATTAAAATGCTAATAATATGTAAACAAGGTATTTGGTATCGGCTACAGTCCGACAACCACAGATCGGAATAATTTGTGCGCAAATAGCCCACTCGACGTTTTGCCGTTAGGACCTAACTTCAGCCAACCGCAAGGGCTTTATTTTTTATTATATTATTTTTATTATCATTATATTAAAGTGGCTAAGTAGGCCAATTTGATTCATTTCCGGTGAGAATTCAATGTCTTTAAATAGAAAGAACAACTCTTCCGCTACTATATAAAGTAAGAGTAGCAAAGCCTTAGAATTCGTGTTACGATCGATTTTGCAAGGTAAGTGTTGAAATGCTTTGAATTCCTTGGACGCGTTGCACATCTTGTTTTATTCAGTCATTCTTATTCAATGTATTTATAATCGTCATATACACACACAAATAACATTTATATTATTAAGGATTTATAAATACGAACTATAACATTCATCTTTTCGTCTTTATACATAGTGTTAGCTTAGATTACTATGACGTGACTAACAATAGATTTATTAATTACAAAATATAAATATGAGCGATTTAAAATTCTAGTGAAAGATACTACATAAAATGGTTGAGACACAAGCATATAAACTCATATTCATAATACAACGATGCATTTGGGTTCGTTCTGGAACCATTCCAATATTATGTAAATTCTAAAGTATAGCAATTTCAGAAATGGTTCGGGAACAAATAAAATTTCTCCGTTTCTTGTGCTGAACTGAACATGTAAACATTATCCGCCTAGTACTATGAAGAATAGATTCTTTAAAGAGATGAACTTATTTATGGTCTACGCAATTAAAAATAATTGGTCAACTGATAATTAAAACAAAAACAAATTTTTGAGCGTATTCACATGTTTGACCAGAAGTCTCGACTCGATTGTCTTTTTATTGCCCCACTTCACTCTCACTATCACTCTTATCTGAAAAGAGAGTTATTAGAATCTTTCATCAATGGAGCTATTGTCATCACCGTTACCTTTCTTTCCGGGATAAGCGTGACGTTTTAATCGATCGTACAAGTCTTCCTTAGTGCCATAAATGCTGGCGTTTGAACGCGCCAGACTATTCATTTTGCCATTCACACCGTTGTGAAGGCTCTCTTTCATATATGTTTCGTTATAAAAGTTTGGCATTTCCCAGCCATCTTCCTCGTCGTCATAATAATGTGCGTACGTAGAATGATGGCTAGGTGCAATGCTTTCGGCGTATGGGGTTGGTGCGCCATAATAGAAGTTAACTTGCGAACCGTTTTGGTCTGTTGCCGGTGTGAGGAGTTTCTTCGGTTCCCTGCGACGATTCGCGCGCGCGCATATCATCCAGATGAGAAGAACGATGAAAATGATGAGGATTACAGATGCGGCGATTCCACCAGCAATGTATGCAAATTCAGACTTTTCAGCGCAATGTTTTCCGGTAAAGCTACCAATGCATCGACAGGAAGGTTGCCCGCGAACATCCTTGACACACGAACCTTCGTTTTCGCAGTAGCCGTCGCAAACATCTGTACAGAATTTGCCAGTGCCGTTGAAACCGGGTTTGCATTCGCACTTGAAGTCACTTGTTTCGGGTATTAAGAGACAGTACGCATTCGGATCGCAATGCATCTCGGGACCGTTCATCTCGCATGGGTTTGTACATTCAGATTTGCTAGTTGCTGCAGTGCCTTTGGTGCTGGTATTTGGTGGACAAGCGATGCAAGTCGTTTGTTGAGATTCAGGTTGATACCATCCCTTTTTGCATGGTATGCAGCTGTTTAGAGTGCCGTTCAGGTATGTGCCCGGAGTACAAACTGGCAGCGAGCATTCTTCGTTACTCGAGGCCCCTACTTTAGGAGTGGTACGACCCAAAGGACAAGCGATGCATGCCGCTTGGATTCCTTGCATACGGTAGGTCCCACGTGGACAGGGTTCGCATTTTCCGTCCAATGCAAGTTGCATTCCGCTCGCACATTCGTCGCGGCATTCTTTCGCAGAGACAGCTTCGTTTGTACGTGTAGTCTTGCCAAGACCGCAGATATTGCAGGAGAATGAACCTTCTTCGGGTTGGAAAAATCCGTGACCGCAACTACGGCAAAGTCCTGCGTCGTGGTCGTAGTATTTTCCAGCCGGACAGCGTTCTGTGAATAAAATTTAAAAAAAATTACTCTCAGGACAAATTAATGTCGAATAAATTACTTACCTTTACAATCAGCCGCACTTCTAGCACCTAATCCAATGGTTACTCCAGAGCGTCCAGCAATGGTAGGACACTGAATGCATTGAAGCTGTCCAGATTCACTCTGATAGGTTCCCAGTGGGCATGGAATACATGATTTCGTATCTTTTTCAAAGTAGCTACCAATGGCACATGGCACTATAACGAAAAAAGCAGTTTATAGATTTGCTTATATCATTGAAGATGTATTATACATACCACAATCAGGAGCCATCACAACTTGACCAATAGGACAAGCATAATCTGATTCTAAAACCAAGGAACTTGGATCCGGAACAGTGTTGGGTAGAATGTCACGAACATCGAATTGGTCATCTTCCAAAATGAGCATTTCCAACAAACGCTGAACGGTTGATCGGTCGTTGGTATTGGAGTTAATGATTGGATCGCTAATAGAGAAATAAAATTAGCGACTTATATGATGTTCCGATTTGATTACAATAAATTAGCGTCAAGATCAATAGTGCTACATGTAGTGTGATCAGCAAAGATGCCAATCGTGTATAGTAGTTCAAATAAGACGAAAAGTGTGTAGTTGTGTCTGTAAGCAAAACAGAAACTAGTGGATGCTTACTTGATGGCCGGGAATGAGAGTTCAATGTTGTAGGTATCGCTCGTTTGTTGCCGTCCTTGGCGATTATTGCTACAAAGGAACGAATCATGCCACAGGGTGCTAACTACTAGTATGCAAAACGACTAAAAGTACTGAACACTACAGACATGCTCAAACACGAACACATAACAAGTAAATGAAAATATTGTGAAGATGCCCATCCTTCTGAGGACATTAATACAGTCATCATGCTCCAACATAACGACTATAGTAGGAACGTCAAACATTAACACTGTTATCGTTTATGTCGTACTAGTGATAGGTACGTGATCATTGATTAGTACTTACGGTTGAACAGGTACTTCAGCATCGATTACATAAGTTCCGCCATCTTCATCATCGTCGGTGGCCACCTGTCGGGTGATGCGATTCGAGCGATGATCGCAGCTAATGTCAATGTTGAGGTCCTTACATTCGCGAGTACCTTCCACGGAGAACGAACAGAAGTTCCAATCTCGATTCAATGCGTTGACGGCGGTGCGCACCTTCTGTCTAAGCACACCTTGGCCAGCTTCATTGCACAGCACGGAGCTTGGGAATAACATGTTGATTTTGAACACACGTTGAGCTGGTTTGGCAGCGGAACAAGCCGGGTACACCATTGGTAAGTTTGGATTAGACGTTGGTCTCCAGAAACCTTCGCCACCACATGTGTAGAACTTGGGAACATCTTCAGAGAACCTTAATCCTGGATTGCAGCCGATTTCACAGACCTTGAATTGACCACCCGCACCCCAATCTTTGCACGTTTGGCCGCCACCAATTGGATCTGGCAGTTCCGGACAAAATTCGGATAATAATGAGACCTTGAATGTACAAAGGGCAGTGTTTCCGGCAGCGTCGGATGCAACGTATGCGATTTGGTAAACTCCCCACAAGAGGGTTTGTCCTGGTCGGTGACCGTTCTTTTCTTGAATTTTAACAACTCCAACATTGTCACTGAAGTGCGGTTCATCCCAAGAAACAATGGCAGAACCATTCTTAGCAATGACCCATAAATCTCCTGGGCAATATTCAACTTTGGGTGGTATTTTATCAACATCTAAGCTCTGACATTTGGGTCCTGAGTATCCAGGTGAGCATTTACGCTGACCACAGTGAGAAGGTACAATTCTTTCGACACCTCCAGCAGTATCTTCATAACCTGCCCAGGTGAGTAATAATCCACGGTATAACACGGGTTCCGTGCGACAATCGCGAACCTGCTTCTGCACTTCATTAGTAACATCCAAAGCACGTCCCCAAATTTGGACTTTAGTCAAATGTCCTTGGAATCCTGTTTCTGTATAACCCTTAGGATTTCCGGAACGTGGTTTACCGAGTGTTACCCAAGCATACTCCGAAAGCTTTCTACCACTTCCATATCCTTCAACTTTGCTCGCAATTAAACCTTCTGTGATGAGTTTTAATTCACCGCCATTTTCGCCATCCCATACCACAGCAATGTGGTGCCATTGCGCGTCATTAATGGTTGTGTAATCCCGGTAACTTAGATATACATCTTGAATGTCTGGGAATAGAGATACTTGAACTCCGCTCGAATGAGCTTGAATAATCGGGCGCCTATTTGATGGTATATGCTTCGAGGTCACACTGTACATTGTGAAGAAGATGCCATTTTCGTCCTTTTCCGTAAATTGTACCCACATTGCAAGGGTGATGCTTGATTTAGATCCAGTGTAAAATGGAATGACCTGGGCTGCGGAACTCCTTGATGCGTCACTGAAGTACATGTCATAATCCACGGAAATTGCTATAACAAAAAACATAGAATTAGTGTTTTATAATTATTTGCAAATTTAGACTTACTTTTTCTGCAATCCTCGCCAGTCAGATTAAATGGACATTGACAATAGAATTTTCCAGTTAAATCGATGCATGTTGCACTTGGCGGACATGAATTCTCTTTGCAATCAACAATATCTTCTTCACAGAATCGTCCAGTGTATCCAGATGGACACATACATTGAAATCCTCTGCCGTGATTTGTGCAAGTTGCTCCATTTTTGCAGTCGTTGGTTTGACAAGCGTCATATTCATATTGGCATCCAATGCCCGAGAAACCATTAGTGCAGGAACAGTTCAAACCAGAGCCAAAGTCTTGGCACTTTCCTCCATGCATGCACGGATTTCCGATGCAACGTTCTGGCGCAGTTTCGCATTGTTTGCCATCAGTTCCCGATGGACAAACGCAGAAATAATCTTGGAAGAGGTTGATACATTTAGCGTCATTTTGACACGGCTTGTTTTGGCAAGTGCCCACATCAATTTCGCAGTTTGTACCTATCCATCCCTGTTGGCACAGGCATTTGAATCCGCCGACCTCATCGCGACAAGAACCGCCATTGAGACAAGGATCCGACTTGCAGTCATCAATGTTCTCTTCGCAGTAAATGCCAGCAAAACCTTCGCGGCATTGGCACTCAAATTTGTTATCTAAATCGACGCATTTGTCGGTTCCTAACGGATTGCACGGTTCGCTGAGGCACTCATCGATTTCCGCTTCGCATTGCAGTCCCACGTATCCCGGTCGGCATTTGCAAATGAATCCGTCAACTTGGTCTGTGCACGTACCGCCGTTTTGACAAGGCTCTGCAGAGCAGTAGTCGATATTATGCTGGCAGCGTTTACCAGTAAAACCAGCCTCGCAGGTACAATTGAAGTCATTGATTTCATCAATACACTGACCCTCATTTTCACATGGATCGTTCATGCAATCGTTGATATTAATCTCGCACACATCGCCCGTCCATCCCGGCTGGCAGATGCATTGATGATAGAATAGTTTATCAACACAAACGCCATTCTTGCACGGTCCCTTCGAACAGAGATCAATCTTTTCTTGACAGCGTTTACCATTAAAGCCAGAGGGACACGTACAGCTAAAGTCATTCACCAAATCGGTGCAATTTGCTCCCAAGAGACATGGCTGCTCTGCGCAATCATCAGTATTCACTTCACAAGTTTGTCCTTCCCATCCTGGCAGACACTCGCACATGAAGCGGCCTTGTTGTAGAGCAACACATGTGGCACCATTGTTGCAAGGATTTCCATTGTTGGTACACGGATCAACGGTCATGTCGCAGTCAACGCCAGTGTACCCGGCTCTACATAAGCAAGTATAATTGTTATAACCCGGTTCATCCTTGCACATGGCTCTTTCTGGACAAGTGTCGTTTCTGCAGTCAGATCTTTCCTCTTGGCAATTAATGCCAGAGTATCCTGGTGGACACTGACAACGGTATCCTTGCGGCAGATCAATGCAAGTGGCACCATTATAGCAAGGTTGAGAAGAACATTCATCAATGTCGGTTTCACATCTCCTACCGGAGAAACCAGCAGGACAGAAGCATTGGATCCCATGTCCCATTGGTACGCAAAGGCCACCATGTTGGCAGGCGTTTTCTGTGCATTGGATTGGGAGACATTCAGATCGGGTGGTTGCACCAGGACCGTCAGTTTTCATGTTTGTCGGACATTCCATGCAGGTAGTTTGGCCACTCAAAGGTTGGAAGAAATCGCGTGGACACATAGAACAAGGAGCAAGACCCGTCGAGGAATACTGTCCGGGGCCACACTTTGGTCTGCACCGGTCTTTTCCAGGGGCAGACGGTTGATATGTAAAGGTATTAGCTGGGCAGGCCTGGCAATCTTTGAACCCTCCAGTTGGGGGTTCACCCGTGTAGCTGTTTCGTGGACATTCGAGGCAAGGTACAAGTCCAGTTGGAGAATAGGTACCGTAACCACAAACTGGGACACAATCATGGATGCTCTTGGAACCTTCTTCTTTGGTGTATGTTCCCAACGGACAACGCAGACATATGCCTTGGCGATCATTATTTTGATAATATCCCTTTGGACAGTAGGTACATTCCTTTTGCTTTTCACCAGCGAAAGTACCAGCGGGACAATGCACTGAAATATATATACCGTTGGTCACGACTCAATTCTTTTTCGCCAAATTGGTTGAACATGTTTCGTTACTTACGGCATCTTGGGACATCATTTTCATCCATATTTAGGACTTCGCCGATATTACACGTAAATCCACGTGAGATAGTTGAGGAAAGCGCGCGTAATGGTGGACATTGGTTACCAATTGCAGAGACGTTCAATAGTGGCTCGATAACGGCACTAGCGTACGGGACAGACAAGTCAAATATCAATGTTAAAGTAGATCCGCATAAGTTGTATAACTGCGGCTGTCTAATGACGGGAATAACGTCGAGGACGAAGTCAATTTTAACGACATTTTCTTCGATCAACACCGGCATCGCCTTCACGAATGTCACATTCATGTTTACATTAACAGCCGAACAGCGCTGAGACAGCATGCGGTTGAGGGTCTCATAATACTGTGATAACAGATCCGTGTACTGATTCAAACATGCGTGTGCAACGGCACCGTTGGCTCGATAGCGAATTGAGCCAACTACATGGTAATCTGCCTGCTGGGTATCTTCCGAAACACAATCTGGTACAACAGAAGTAGGTTTCCATGGAGTCTTTGAATCGCAGCCGAACGTCTTGATTGGTTCGCCGTCAGTGAATCGATAACCGTCGTTACATTTTGCAATGCACTGCAGTCCGCGATCACCTTCTAAGCAAGTTATTACTCCGTTGGCGGGCGATTTGAGCTCCCAATCGACGCATGGCGTAGCTTGTACCGAAACCTAGATAAAGAGAAAATCATTAAAAAACACATTCATCAAGTGAAAAGCACTGCACAACGTACTTGGAAGTGGCAAGATGCTTTGTTGCCATATTTGTCTGTCGCCACGACCGTGACGTTCTCGAACGTGCCAATCGGAATTGTCGCTTTGTCCGGAATGAATTGTATGTGTACCTCGCCAGACGCATCGGTAGCATTGAGCCGACGTCTTGTTTCGTTGAAATTCACGGCATAGCTATCCTGTTTGTCCACTAATTCGATAACGTAGCTCTGCGGGCAACTCAACTGTGGCGGAGTGTTGTCAGGTACTGTGATGTTGATCTCACATATGGCCACGTTACCATCGTAATCGAAAGCGACATATTTCACGACTGTATCATCAAATACGTACATTGGAGTGCGGAAGTTCTGTGGCTTTACTTCTAAACGCGCAATGCTTCCTGAATTATCAACAGCGGTAGGTTCCGTGAAGTTGACGGGCAATACTCCGCCATTTTGGTCCTTTTGTACTACAATTGGTTGTTGAGGACAGTTTTGGAACACCGGTGTTTCATTATCAACGCATGGAGAGTATCCGTAATCGTAGCCGAGTAGAGGATCTTCATTGGGCTCGTCGCAACCCATCAATTCAAATTTCAAACAAGCATTGTCCATGTAGCTTACAATGCCCAAAATTACAAAACGGGCCTGAACGTATTTCGGCAAAGAAATCATAGCCAATTCGCCGTAGTTTCCTGGATCTCTCATTGTCAAGTTGAAATTGGGGAAATAGACGACGTAGTTTTCATTTTCGGCTTGTTTGTAGAAGAAACGAATTTCCGTGGGACGTCCAACAATGTCATTTGTCACAACGCCTTTCACTAGAATGGCTTTTACACGATAAACTTTACCAAGATCAACGCTCACATAAGTGAATGCTTCTTGTTTGCCACACCATCCAGTGACTGAGTTCAAACGAACATTCTTAGCCTCGTAATTTGGTCGTTCGCTTGTCGCATTAATAGCTGAATCTGGGATCCGACCAGAAGCAAGACCCAGTGGTCGCACCACTCTGCATTCAGGTTGGCGCACACATGTAATGGGTCTTGGATTGATCAGAATATACCCAGGTCGGTTGCAACCAAATGTGACTTCTGAACTTTGCTCATAGCTTCTAGCCGACTGGAAGCCATCACTTGGCCTGCCTGGATCTTCGCAAACAGGTCCCTCGCATCTGAGGTCACCAAAGTCCCAAACACCATTTGCTTGGCACCTTACAACGTTGTCGTGTTTGTTGCTTTGGCCCGCAAGTTTGAACGTATTCTGACAGCCAAAGAAGAACGAGGATTGGAACTTGGTGTCCAGGTATTTGCCGTACTCTGCTCCTGGGGTTGGCGGTGGTGGTCCGCAATCAGCACGCGGACAAGACGGTAGGGCACCACTCAGCCAGTAATCTGGTAATCCTGGTTTCGGATTGTAAACACATTGCCTGAATCCCGAAGTTGCAGTCTTTCTTAATTGCCGTCCTATATTTCCGCAATTCATTGTGACGTTCTCTCTGAATGGTACAAGAACACTAGTTTCATCTGGACGAATTACGCGCAGTCCCTCGTTCTTGTCGTCGGGTAGTGATACGCATTTAGCGTAGTTACATTCGGGAATCGTGCCGTTCCACGCTCCAGTGGACGTGCACAAAAGCGCCGATGAGCCAGTCATGACATGGCCAAAATCGCATTGAAACCGAACCAAATCGCCGAAGTGGTACTTTTCCTTTGTCGATAGAATCATCGCATTGTCAGGCGCCTGCAAAGTCGGGCACATGATCGGTACGCAGGACTTATTAACTTGATAAGTATCTCCATCCCGCAGGCCATTTTCGCTGCGTTCGATGTTGAAACCCGAAGTGCCGTTCCTTGTGTACAAGTCAAATCCTACATTGCAACTACACGAGTAGTCGCCTGGATTGTTGATGCACTTCTGTTCACACCCGCCGTTGTTGGTGTTGCATTCATTGATATCAACACATTCCAAACGAGTACAACCCATTATTTCTAATTTCATACATGGGGCACCGACATAATCTTGAATCTTGAACTTGATGTACTGTGCCTCAATTGGAACCGGAAGGTTAAGGATCGAAAGAGTAGGCTCTAAGATTCGAAATTCAACGGCGGTTCCATCGGGATTTCTGTAATCCTTGTATACGTCCGTTAAGTCATCGGTGTACTGTATGCGAACGGCTGAGGTGAAAGCCAAATTACCATCCGGTCGGGTGACACTCATTGTGCGGAAACCACGTACGATCGTTGGCGCCTTCAAATCAATTATGACGTAGTTGGAACCGGGTTCTAATGTGTTTCCACACCAACCTTGTCCATTACTCAAGCGTAGCATCTAATTTGAAGAAACAAAATGTATCAAAATTTTCGTTTATTGTTAAAATGACAATGTCTTACTCCTTTTGTGTAGCCTTCTTCGGTGCTGGAAACAGTGATGGCGTCGTCGGCGATGCCTCCATTGATCAGGCCCAAATCGCCCACGGGCCTGCAATCTAACGTGGGCGCGAAACCTTTGCGACATTTGCATGAAAAAGATCCAGGCGCATTGACGCACTCTGTCGACGCGACGTCACATTGACTGCTGACGCATTCACTGATGTCTTCACATTTGGGCGGGTTCATGAATGTCTGCTTTTCGCCGCACCTTAGCACACTATTGCCAATCAGTTTATAGCCTTTGTAACATTGCACGCGTGCTTCATCGTTGTAAAAATACGTCTTGGAGGTTTCAGTAATGTAGCCATTCCTGATTTCCGGGAAAACGGGGCAGCGGGCGCGAGAACATGTTGGTACATCTCCGGACCAAGTACCATTGCTCATGCAAAGAATAACCGGGTGACCGGAGCGTACATAACCAGGTTCACATTCGTATCGAACGATTGTACCATAACTGCGTCCTAAACCATTTAGATTTGTCACATTGGCATGCGGTACCTCAGGTAAAGTGACGCACTGTGACGCTAAACAAGCCGGTTTCTTCTCCCAACGACCATCAGCTAAACAAGATATTTTTTCTATCGGTTGTCCCGTAGAGAAAGCAAAACCAGCATAACATTGGTACATAGCTTCTCCACGGTATGTCACGTTTGTAGAACCAATCGAAAACCCATTGTCGATTTGTGGCACCGGGCCGCAGTAAACCTCCTGGCACTTGGGAATGTACGTGATAGACCAGTTGCCACCATGTTGGCATTGCGTCGTGATGCGAGTGCGGCCTGTTGCAAATTCTTGTCCCGTTGGGCAAGTGAACGTGATGATGGTTCCGAAAGCCGTGTCACGACTGGACGCCAGAGCGCCAACACCTGGCTGCAAAACTGGACAGTCGGCCGAAAAGACGGTCTTCCATCCCTTGTTGCTATGTAGAGCATCGGAGGCGAATCGAATTAACATTTCACCACTGGAAGCAGTTAATGTAATTTTTGGCGCCGCGTTTTGCGTGAAGCCGTTGCCACTATGCAGTCTCAAACCGCTCGTGGTGGGGCCATCGTACACCTGGACGAAGTCAGACTTATCGACGTCAAAGCTATCAAAGTTCAGGGAAAGTGGGCCACCGCCAGGGTTGCGAATCTTATACAAGCACTCTTGATTGCTAGGATAGTAGGAGAGGCCGAATGCGGGAGATGTCAAACTTCCATTTCTGGCCACGATGGTGGCACGACACCCCTGTGCATAACGTATTCTGAAGCCACGCTTTGAGTCGCCCAAACTTGCTTTAAAGTACAGGTAGAGTTGATTGCCGGTCGACATAATGATTCGCTGGTTCTTTTCCAAATCTCCAGTGAGTCGAGCAATGGGTTGACTCATCGGTGAGTCGCCATCACGTACGAGAATATAATCGCGCATATCGTCCAGTTCAAGATCGTCAATTTCAAGCGTGATAATCCTGCCAGCTTGAGCTGAAATGACATAAAGACACTCCAGTCCGCCCGGGTATTGTTCCGGATAGCCGGGCGACGTTAAAACCTGTCCTTGTGGAGTGGCGCGCAGTATGCCCCCGCATGTTTGTGGCTCCGTCTTCCAAGAAGCACTGTCAAAAATAAGAGGAGAAAATGATGAAAATAGAGCTCATTATTATTCCGAATGAATAGACGCAGAGAATAACAGACAATGCAGCGTTATACGTACCGGAAACCCTTTCTTTCGACTGAGGCGTCAGTGCTGAATTTGATTATCATGAAGTTGCTGGCCGAAACAAAGGAACGATTGGTAAGGTCTTGTTTGCCGGACAAGGTGGCCAAGTTTATGGACGTTTCTTCGGAACGACCGCCTGCTAGAATTTGCACGGTGTCGAAAGACTTCTCCGTCTCGAATTCTTGAAACTGCGCGTGGGCAAAATCAGTGGTTGCAAAATCTGTTAGGAACATTTGCATAGTTGCCTTACCTGGAGAAGAATATTATGTCCTTGCGGACCCTCCAACGTCCATTTGCAGTTCGTGAGCGGTGCATACTTCTGTGGGTAGTAAGGACTCTCGACGACGTCGCCGCTGCTGGCCAAATAATAATTGCAATTGGAGGGGCAATCGATTTCGTCGGAGGAATCGCCGCAATCGTCCTGTTTGTCGCAACGGAATGCATTGTTGATGCAGTTGCCATTGGAACAGTGGAACGAGCCCGAAGGACACGCTCGTGCCCGGCACATGAATGGCAACAAGCTTTCGCAGGTCGTGAGCTCCCACGATTGTTTGTCCTCGGTCAATGTGACGTCGACGCATTCGCCGGCCTTTGGATCAGGCTGCTGCAGTGACCAGAAACCTGCCAAAACGGAACAGTGCGAAGACGACGATGACGAAGATCCGTAACAAAACGACGCAATTTATGTAATACAGGTCGGTGAAATCGAGTAAATGAAAAAGTGTACCGCTTTGTACGACGCATGAGCGGTCGAGGATTTCGGCGGAATGAATCAAAGCGACCGACGCTTGAACCACACGATAATCAGTTTAATTGAAAAGTGGTGTCATGATGGTCGTCAATAGGAAACGACAGTACCGGAGACGCGCCTACATACCTGAGTATTGTGACGCTAGTGTTCCTGATGCAGACTCTAAAGTGTTGGTTTTGAGGTCATCCAAAGACGCCAAACCCAGCCAGTAATGGTTCGAGCCGCGACGGTCTCCAGCAACGGTGGACGCGGCAATGGACGCCGTTAAATTGTTTTCGCCGTACGATTCCACTGACATCAAGTCACTTCCGTACCTGCACCAAAAGGAAATAAGCATTCAATGAGGAATTCGTGCGGCAACCAGGCACATTCGCTGTTAATGAACCGTTGCGTTGTACTGCCAAAATCAATTTACACGAATATCCACGACCAGTCGTAAATTGGCCGTAAACTTAAACTTGCGCAACGCTTACGCGACAAAAATTTCGCAACAAATATATTTCACTTTCGCTAGATCGACCGATATCAATAAAAGATTATCGCGTACCTATGAAAACATTTGCATAACAATTTCTAATCGTCCGACCAAACACGAATCAAAGCAAGTCTAACGACGACGCCGATGAAACTATTCTCGTAGTTCTTTGATTCCGCAACGTCTGCGTGTCTGAATATCGCCGAAGCGAAAAGTAGTACGCTCACACACGCGACGCTCTGCCAGACAGGTGTAACTGACCCTAGGGCAGTCATGTTAATTTGAAAGTTTCTTCTCGGCGCGCGTCGCACAACTACAAACAATGCGGCGGGTCGACTTTCTTGCACGGCCGCTTCGCCATGGCATTCAGTTAAACGCTATAACGGGATGCGTATTAAAATACAATATACTATCGAATTTTATTACAAAAAATAACACATCATGGACACCAACACAACTGAATGTTTCATGTGGGCCGCGTCTCCTACATTTCTATCGAGGCAATCATCTTGTACTTTCTTTTCACGACTAATTTGGATTTCATCGGGGCAAACGCATCGCGTAATGCGTCGAATTAAAGTTACATACGTGGCTCATCTTACGGACAAGATGTTGCGAAACCAGGTAAATTGTTTATACTGTAATATGAATTTGATGAGCACATAGTGGACAAGAGTGTCGCCAGAAAGAAGAAAATAATAAACATGTCGACAATTCAATTGCAACGCGAATGCGCCAAAACCAGCAAATCTGTGTCGCCCCATTGAGGAATATTGTAAATCGCCTAACAAAAATACACAATAATGCAATTAATCACTAATTAGTGTATAAATTAAACACGTGATTACGTGACTCAATACGAAACTATGAAGCAAATAAGATTGAGCGCCAAGCCACCTTTCTAATTCCTTCGACCTGCGCTCAGATTTGCGTGAACCAACAGGAACACCCAGTTTTACCACTCATAAATACAGCAGAACACAATTCAAAGAAACGAAGTGTGTAATTATTTGTTGTACCACCTTTCCATATTTATGTAGGCATGATTGACTAGTTTTTGGTTACACAGTGTGCTGCCCTAGATTTTCCATTCCACTCCATTAAGCAGAACCAGGAT
>JAODGE020032519.1:7554462-7604050 GCA_027574965.2 Ecitophya simulans | reverse complement strand
AGAAGTACGAGCTGATTACTCGAAACAGCTAGGAAACCCTGCCCGCTAAAGAAGAAACACGAGTCGAGTCGATGCCTTGTACGGCTTCGTCTATGACCAATTGGTTTTACTACAGCCGACAAACTATAATTGCGTGTTCTATGCGAGCAGGCGGTATAAACGAAACGTGTGTGCGGTTTAATTGGCAGAGCAAAGTGGTTCGAGCCTTTCTGAGGACGAAGAGTCGACGTTCAGCCGGCTTGCGACTCATAATCGCGCGGTGTGTGTGCAAACGGGTTTATTAAGTGGAAATGCAATAATGTGCCGTTATCGTCCCCGCCGCATGAAAACTAATTAGTGTGATTTGCCACACTTGGCAATAAATTTCGCTACCTTTATTTGGCGTCGGCAGTGCGATACGTTTTCGGTGATTACAGCCGCCGAGCGCGATTTGCAACGAGTGCGACTCGAAACGAACGCAGCTCCTTATTAAGTCGCAGCTTCTGGCGCAATGCGATTGTGTTAATTAATTAAATTGCTAATTTAGCTAATTAACGAGCGGCGGCGCGCACCATCGGCGGGCAAAAAACATTCAACAGATTCCTGCAATCGTTTCTCAAGCGCTGCCTTGAATGCCCGACGAGTTCGACGCTGTGGTTTGAGGCTGATTCCAAATTTGCTGTGCGGAATTACCGTCATGCGAAAGTGAAGCGAATCGAGCGAACGGAAGTGAAAATGTAAGTTCGGCGCGTTAAATTCAGTAAACTCGTAATACGTCAGCTGACAGCTGTGAAATGTTCAATTTAACAAGCGCAACGCGCACGCACTCGTCTGTGGCATGGGGAAATTCTAGCTTGAGGTTGTCAGGCGGACAGCTCATTTTTACACGTTGCGAGATTTTAAATATTTTCACGTTGCATGCGGCACGCTGAAAATGCCCCATCCGGCAGGAGTTTAATCAACTGCACACGCTGCTTTAGCAGGTCGCAGACGTTTCGCCGCCGGCGCGCTCGCGTTTACATTATGCGATTGAATAATTATTATTAACGTGTTGGGAGGTCAGGGCATTGTGTCCGCACTCCACATACATAAACATGATTATAGTCGAGTGGCGTTTTCTAGCTAGGCACAGCGCAAGAGCTCTTGGAAGAAACTTCGCGCTTTACATACAATGGAGTCATGTCGTTACGTGACTCTCCTACGAAGCGTACCTTTTATGCCTCGACCGGGGCAGCGTCCGGTAGGCCCATAACGCGGCCGCAGACGCAAACACGGCCCCGACTCGGAATGGACCTGATGAATGGCGCGCGGCGATGGTCTCCTGAATGGCCGCCGCGATCGAACGCGGAATAGCAATGAGGCGGCGCGGCGGCGGCCAAAGGGTCCGCGCCGTCTTGGCGAATGTCGAAATTACCGAAAACAAGGCGACGCCGCCCGGAAAAAGAGCAAAACTGTAAATAGCCTCGCGCATCCGGAGGGACCGCGTTGTGCAATGGTCGTGGAAGGAAAGCGGCGGAATCCCTGACGGCCGTCGATGTCACGTAGCGTCTGTCGGCTACTGTGTGTGTGACGAGTTCGAATTACCATGATTGCCGCCGGACCGCGGTTTGATTGACTAACGACTGACAGTTGGACAATGCAGCTGCGGCGGCTACGTTTTGCGCGCGCGGAATGCAGACGTGATGTGCAAAACCAAGAAGGGCTCGGCGTTGATTGGAATCAACGGAAAGGTCCCGTCCTGTCAGACCTGTCCCGGAATGCAAATTCGCCGCCGATGCAGAAAAACCTGAGCGGCCGCTTTCGCAAATAAAGCAACGCCATTGATCATTAAGCTTCCAACGCTTACTACTGTCAAGATTATAAATCAGAACCCTGCAGGAGGGCCACCTCCGACCTCAGCTGTCGCAACCAACGTGTAAGTATCAAATAACTCCGCGCGCTTAGACGCGTGGTCCACCCACACGCCGGTCTACACTACGTGAATGCGACTGACTACAAATGCCACAACAATCTCAACGCGTTTGGATAATCGTTTCTTGAGCATTGTTTTGCTTTCTTCTTTAGTGAAAAGTTGTAACTGTGCGATGGTTTTGAGAGGACGAGATGTGTTCTTTAGGGTGTTGGCAATGTGGGTGGCGGGTCAAAGCACAATAAGATTGCAATCGTTTTTGCTAAGCCCTAACAATGCGCGTCTAGTGAGGTTGGGTCTATTATCCTCGACGTCCACGCCGTTGAAGGCTTTTGAACGGCGAAATTCCGAGTAATGACTTGCGAGTGTGTCGCGGGCCGTATCTAACGTGAGTCATAACATATCGGAATCGATTGTCGTCACCTCCCAGCAGGTGCATGTTGCGGCGTCGTGACCGCGCAGGTGTGTGTGGCCCTGTCACGAAGCAAACGCAGGCGCAGCAGGACACGAAAACGCTGTCAAGGCGGTTCGTGCGCGTAGAAAGCTGGATTTTCACAATTTCAGGCCGGCAATGCGCGATGAAGATGCCTCCCGGCAAAAAATTGCCGTTTTCTCGGCGCCCAGGCGCGCGCTTTGATCGAGCGATGTAAGGCGGTGGTTGGAAAACTGAATTAATGGCCCGGGTGGGACGGCAAAGGTAATAAATTCCCGACCAAGAATTACAGGCGTGCAACTTGCGAAATATGACAGCGTCATAAATTGCAGACAGTGGCGAGCCAGCGCGAAACCGGGGCCATGGCCCGACGAGCAATATATCTCGCGCGCGAACCCCCGGCAGACCGCGGCGCGGCGGTCTCAACCTTCTAACAACTCGCATTATTTTTTCCCTCCTCGTTCCACCTTCTTGCGCCACCTAGCGAGGTGGCGAGCCGCGAGTGGGAGAAGCGGGTAGTTTGGTTACCGCTGTATTTTTTCCGCAAGTCTGGGGCGCCGCCGCCACCGCCGAGATAGTTAATGTGATTTATTCCGGCCAAGATAACCGTAAGCCGACTTGAAATGATAACGTCAAGCACAGAAGCAACTTCTCCGCGCGCGCCGCGCAAAGTTTATAACGCAGTCGTCTGCCTCGCCGGCAGAGAGAGCCCACTCGGAACATTATCGACCTCTTTATCTGAACAGATACTCACATACAGAGTCATAATGTATCCGTCCCGCGGTGCCCCGCTTGGTGCACGGCGCGGAAAGCGAGCCATAAAGAATGTCGCCGCTCGCGCGGAAAACGCCGCGCTCGCCTATCTTGTAGCGCTAGACAGCGCTACACGCCGAAGTACACGATTAAGCCAGATAAATCTAATGGTGGAACCTTGTTAAAAGTGGCGTAAATGGCAGCCCAGAGAGCAATACATCGAGCGCTGACGCGCCCTCGACTGCCGCGGCGCTCATATCGGCACATCCACATGCGGCGCGCCGCGTCGTCGACGCTAAATCAAAGAGACGAATTTCGCCACATGCAACATGCAAAGTGCCGCGGGACACGCCATCGTTCACCCTGATTGTTTCTCGGTAAGAAGGAAGAGGGGGGCAGTGCGCGCATGCCGGCAAATGCCAGACGGCGAGCTGCGCGGCGCGAGCGTTTAATGAATCGCCGCGCGTTCTTAGACTTTTGATTTATGCTGATGGCGCGGCATTGAGCCATTGTTTGGTAATGCGGCGCGCGGCCGTCCGCCCGAGTCGCGGCGCGGGCCAGAAAGAGAAGCTCCCATTCAGTCGCGGAATGGGTGTGAACTTCGCCGCTTAGCGCATTGTCTTCCGGCGAACAATACCAAATCATAATTCTTGCACGCTCGACTAACGCACGACCAGGTGTACTCGTACGGACGCGCGGGCGCTTTATGAACTGATGGCAGCTATTTATCACCATCAGCGCGCGCGATACCGGCGACGTCTTTATATAGCCCGGCGCGGCGTGGCTGTGGACATGATCGTGCCACATCCGTGCGGAGATTTGCGAAGACCTCGACCACGCCGTCCTAAATAAATAATCGCGCAACTTTGCCAGGACGGTGTAATCGGCGCGGCCTCTTCGCAACCGCGTGATGCATGGATGACAATAAGTTAATATCTGCCAGTTACATGTTACAACACTGCCGCCGGTATCGTTCTCATTAATATCAGTCAGACGCACTTTCTCGTCGACACACCAACAGCTGTTAACATACTGGATGTTTTCATCGGCGCTTTACACATTCGAAGCAGTCCATGTACATGGGTTAGCGCTGGCGTTTCGGATATGCTTCAGAGCAAGATATGAGCAGTGGAACGACTGGATGGTTTGACAACCAAATAGATAGTCATCAGCCGGTTGAATCGACATGATAATTCGACTCACAAATTGACTATTGTCAAATCGTTCATTTCTCTATTTACAGTCGTCATCAAATCCTTCTCAGACATTATATTCGCCGAGATTATAGTCGTGTCGCGTATGGAATACATCATTTCGACATGTCAGCGTCGTGCGGACATGTCAACGGCACAACGTTGGCGAAATTGCGTAATAGACGATAATTAATTACGAATGTCGGATGCGTCCTAACATGGCACGACCAATCTCGTCGATTAGCTGTCCGGCGCCGCCGTCATTTCCTGCGGTGCGCAGAGAAAAAAAAAACGCCCGGTTCCAGGCGACGTTGACTGAAGACCGTACCGGCCTGCAACACCTTAACAAACCGTCCGATTTACATACGACGAGAGAAGTCCTTAACGACAACTGCGGCCGTTTAATTTACACATCATTAATTACGCGCCGACCGCCGACACGTTGAATCGAGCGGTCCTCGAAAGGCCCACTTCATAAATGTCAGGTTGCTACTTCACGAGCGACTAATTAAAGGTGTGCGGATACGTCTGGTATACTTTATTGGAAGTGAATGATATTCGTGCCCATCTAATTAAGTGCTCGACGGCGGCGTCGCGAACGGGCGAAGAGTTTTATATTGCTTCAACTTTAATGCCCCGACGGCATTTTTCAATTGCCAGCCGACGACGAGCGTGCTTAATGCGTGTAAATGTTTCGTCTCCGCCGCTCGAAATATTTGTTTGCGGTGCGCGGCGTATAAATATATTTAGGGTTTTTACGGTGTCGTTGGCTGTCATCGCGGCAACTTCTTGTGCGCGCGAGACGCTAACACCACGATGCGGCCGCAGCGCCTACGCCTACCATGTACTATCCATGTTTTTATCGTCGTGCTCTTTTTATTCGCCTCTTCGACGTCGTTACGTGACGTCGGATTCTGCACCGCGTGCCAAGCGAAAGCCTTCGTCTATCCAATCCGCCGCTCGTCGGCCATGACGAATGGCACGTGTCGCGCCAATTTTTGCGCGTCGTTTGCGCCGCGCCGATTCGTTTTTATCACGCCGCAAGGAGCCAAGTTGATCGACGCGCGCGTAATTAAGTCCCATTGATTGCGGCCGGCACGTTTGGCACAGCCGGTGCATCGTCGGGGCGAATTTATTGCGTGTGCGGATGTCCATTTCGCTAATTTCATGCTGCACATAAATTTCCGAGTCGAGCCAAACGCCGCACGTGTCGCGAACGTTTATTTCGACGGCTGCGGAGATGCAGCCAAGTTGTGTAATGCCGACGCGTAAACGTTTAATAAGAAGCGTCGCGTTTGATATAAAAATCGTAATTTATCGAAGCTTTCTGGTGGCAACCGGGGCGAAAATTTGCAAAAACTGCTGTAAATTACGCGGACCCCAAATGTCCCTTTCTCGAACGTCGCCTTCCGCCGGTCCGCGTTTTTTTTTTTCTACGGCGCTCGAGCGCGCCTTTTGTTTGCGCCGCCATGGGAATCTTCGCGGCTCACTACGTCCTGCGCCCTTTTTTCATTTTCTCGGGCCGCGCGCGCGCAATTTGCAAGCGCACCTTAATAAATCCTTAGAAAACCGGGGAGGAGGACGTGTCGAAAATTTATATCTTCATTTCCAATGGGTGGTAATGAACGGGCGCGCGCCGCGGCTAAACGTCGCCTGCGCCGCGGACCCAGGTGTGAACAATGAGTAATGCGCGCGGGGCTCGGCAGGACGCGCTCGTACTCGGTCGTGTACTTTAATAAATCTCGCGGCGCGTCGCCGCGAAGTTGCCGAACGGCCCGGAGGAGGCTCGGAGGAGGCCCGGAGTCGGCGGGCCGCACGGACGCATGCGCGCGCCTCATTTGAATACTCGTTATGTAAGTCGAAATAAAACTAGGCATAAATTGTTCGCGTACCTGCGAGCACCGAGCGCCGCCGCCGCCGCCACGGTCGTCGTTATAAATAAACTGTTTTAGGTCGGTCGGTTGCGGCCGGGCGCGCTTGCTGCCTTTGTCGCGAGATCTACACAATTAATTCGTAACAATATGGACATTTCACTTCGTTTTCGTCCGGCGCGTCGAGCCCACCAACTCGTTTGCCGAGAAAGACGACGCCGTGGCAGTCGCGTTGGCAGTAAACATGTGATATGCTTGTGTACGTACGCCAATGCGCAATTTGCGATTTCGAATCGCGACGCATTGAATCGACGCCGTGCAAGTCGAACGACGCACATAAACGATATCACTGAAAGAGCGCAAAGAGCCCAACCGTCCGTCGCGTTGTCGCTAACGGGCAGGAATTAAGTTGTAAACGATGTTATTTATAATCCAGTCGCTCGACTTTCCCATTTTATACTTTTATTGATGTTCGCATTACGCGCGCATTACTTACGTCGCAAAAGGCTGCGGCCACAACAAGAGGGCAATATCTTAACGGCGGCTCTCGAGTTATTTGCACACCGATATCGAATAAAATCGATCGTTAAACGCGGCGCAGTTAATCAGTCAGCGACGCGCTCGTTATAAAAATGGAAATCGCAACTTGCGTACTCCGCATGCACTTACAAGGATGATTGATTGTGACAAGTCGTAATTATTTACGATGCGAGCGTGATAAAGGCCGTTGCATATTAATAATGGAATTCGCTTTGCATTGACGTATATTTCTGCGAGGATGCGGCTTGTCTATGCCACGAATGCAAATTCGCTGGCAGTTATAATTATAATTTGTCGTTCTCGGCGAAAAACGTTTCTATTTTCGGCTCTGCGGGCTTGATCGTTCAATTAAAGACGATGTCGTTATTTATACAGTTAATGGGCGGTCGCGGACGTCTGTCGGCGGTGTCTTTTTCAGTTCTCGCCCCTCTTACACGGCCATAGCATGGGAGCGACAATTAATTCGGTGCATAATTTATACGCCGAGTGAATGTATGCGCTTCCATCGTTAGCGCTAAGCAGGACGTCCAGCCATCGGTCGTGAGGATCATAACACGAGTGCGAGGCAGAGAACGTCCGAGTAAAAAATGGCTACACGCGCATTAGCTCCGTGACAACACGCCAACCACCCACGGCCGACGGTTTATCTCTCCGCCGGCGCTGTCTTTCGCGGCGAGGGCCCCCGCCGCGTTCCGTCCCTTCCCGCGGAGCCGCCATCGGATCGGGTGGTCCCCGCGAGCCTAGAACGTTTGTCAGCAGGTGTGGAATGTCAAAGAAAGCTTAAAATTACAAAATAAGCATGAGTCATTGCTCGCGCGTTATGACGGTTTGAGGCCAAGTTGTCACGTGGGTCGAGATTAAAGACGGAAAGCTTCTGGATTAAACTATGCATAAAACGCGTGTAAATAGCGAGAATAACACGCGGATCGGTTCGAAATGTCAGGCCGCACATCGCGACGAATAAAACTACCGATTATGTCGAGATTTTTATCGTGCGTGCGTTATTTCGAAGCATCGGCAGTAAATCAACACCACGCGTTGTCTTCGCGCGCCGAAGAACGCGTAAAATATAACGACGCGCGTTTAAATTTTTAATTTATCTAATAAAGATTGATGATTTACCGGCGTAGGCATCGACGGTGCCTGGATTTATGGACTTTTAATACGCCAAAGCCGAAGCAGCGTTTTGCGCGGCGTCGCTCGTTTTGCTTTGTGTTTCTCTGTCGCTCTCCCACTGGCCGGCGCATTTTGCTCCTTTCTTTATTAATGTGCTGCGTATTTAGCCGGGGCGAGCGGTTAATGGATAAAACTTAACCTCGACATGTAATAAAATAACTTTGGCGGATAAAAGGCGACGTCGTTCGGTTGGCTGGCGTGTCGTTACCGACGGTTGATAAATGAAACCGTTCGGAGCACTCTGCGAACGGAAGCCATTAACACAAATATGCGAAGAGCGCCGGTCGCTCTTCGCGTGTTTGTTTAGAAAACCGACGCTCGCGACGGCCGACGCGCCGGTAACGTCACCTATTTTGCGCGAGCGCGCATTTTTCGCTCCTCCGACTTCTCCGGGTTGATAAATTTCGGATTCGTTCGCGCGAGACGCGCCGCTCGGGCGGTGATTAATTTCGAAAATGCGCGCACGACCACGCGCCATCCTCATTCTTGGCTTTTGTTCAGTTTGTTGCGCACGCATGAATAAACGATGATGAGGACATGAATCTCCAGGTAATTTATTTGAATTGCGTTTGCGCCCGTCGGCGGCGACAGACGCCGAGCTGGATTTATGAAGAAGTGTTGCGCTCCGCGTCAGCGGCGCGGCGTTTCTCTTTCGTGCGCGCCTTGCGTCGCCGTCTGCGCGCGGACGGGCTGCACAGAAGAAAGATAAAAGCCACTCGTGTCCATCTCGGCGCGGGACTAGAAGGAAGACATAACTCTGCGTCGTGACGCGACACACATGCCGCAACTTAATGAAGAGCATAAAACTAGTTGTTTCATGCGCACTCGCGCTTTACGACGCGGCGGTCTTCCTAGTTGTGTTTTGTTCGATGCATTTTTAAGTGCGCGCGGTTTCTTCTTAATTGGCCGCGTTCTCGCCCGCGTTGCGCAACCGAGGGGGCATAAATTCATTCGTCGCGCATGACTTCGTTCGACCAACTTATTGCCGTTGTTTGTACGCGGCGATGCGTTCGCGCCGGGAAATAATAAATGCCGCGACGATTTATGGCCGTCGCTTAAATCGTCCCGGCTCAGAAATGAGCGGGTGGGGTGTCTATGAGGCGATGCGTAACTGCGCGCCGCGACGCCGACGAATAAAAACGCTGCGAAATTATATATACGCCTGTAAAACCTCCGGCTAGCGCTAGAAAGATGGATGCTTGAACTTGCGACTCGAACCTCGGAGAAAATAAATTTCCCGCCCGCTCGTCCGAGATGAATGGCTTTCCGCGTGCGCGCGGCAACGGCGTTTTTCCGCTTCGGTCTTCGGCCGAGGCATGAAGATTTCTCAATTTGCCACGAAGAGAGCCGAAACACTCCATTTCCCCGACGACCTACGACCCGAGACCGCTCCCGCCCGCCGAAGTATTTACGAATATCGCGTACTAAATCACACCTATCGCGAATCTGGAGAGGTCTTACATTCTTTTACATAGTGACACATGAAAATGTTGCTTTCGAAAACATGCGCGTTGGGGCTAACAATGCCGACAGTAGCGGTGAGAACTTAGCCCTAGATTCGCCAGCAATAGATATATGTAAAATTAACATGTAAAAATTTTCAAGCGGTTATAACGCGCTTATGCAATTAATCTGTCGCTTAGTTATATATGTATGTATATGTATGTGTAACATTTAATCGCCTTTCGATTGCAATCAAGCCCAATTTATACTTATTTGAGCCTGTCGGTCAAAAATGGCTGTAAAATAAAAAATCCTTGTCTATGTCAAATATATATAAAGTTCAATTTGACCGACATGCCTAAAACATTTCTAACACTGCTCAACACCATTGGAAAGGCGATAAAACGTAGATTCTAAATATGTTTTTAAGGTGGCGACGAATTTTTGCATAAAAAGTTATCAACGTTTTGTGAGGTCCAAAGTAGTCATCACATGTATTTTAAATGGGCACGTTGTCGATAATTTAATGTCATTATTGACTAACACTTCTAAAAAATATCAATACAAGTTTGCCACCATTAGAATGTGGCAACGAATTTTCAACATAAAAAGTTGTTAACGATTTACTTCGTATGAATATTTTGTCTTGTGTTTTAAATGAGCAGTATTTATTTACTTAAAAGTTCATTTTGACCGACACGTCTAAAAATGTTTGAACCGTGCTGGGACTTAATCGATAGGCAATAAAAATTACATACGTACAAGTGTTTAACTGCGCAACGAATTTTCTGCAAGTTACATCATTTTAGCCAATTTCCCATTATATGGACATGCGTTTTTTTATTTTATAGTCAATGTCGACCGACCTGCCCAAAAAATTTCACATTTTACTAGATAGCAATCGAATGCGCTAAGAAATATCTGCGTAAACGCGTTATAAGGGCTTGAAACTTTCTACATGTTAATTTTGTATGGTGGAAAGACGTTGGAAACTAGGGATCGGAAAGCGTTAATCGCTATAGCACCGAAAAAAGGAAATTATTTCATATATAAGCAATCTATTGCTAGCGAATCTAGGACTAAGTTCTCACCGCTGTCGACGGTTATGTACAGCCCTTGGTAGCCAAACACGTGTTTAATTAAACTCGGATTATGTCCGATGACGTTTGGAAATTTTTTTTACGACGTTATGAAGATGTTTTGATTTCCACATCTCACCGTTAACTGCAAGCCGTGCCATAAATCACGCCTATCTGGGATCTTTATTAGCCTTCGACCGCGGTATTTTTTTATCATTTCGCTTTCGTGAAACGGCGCGCGTTTTCAACGAACGTACGCAAACATCAAGCACGAGCGAGCAGACATCGTTTTGCAATCGGCCGGCTAACCATATTCTCGGCGCAATTCGTGGCAATTCAGTCATTAATAAGATAATAAACATTTATTCAGTGCGCATATTATTATTGTTATTGCCTCGTGAATAATGCAGGCGATAATAAAATAAGTTTATTATCACAATGTCCTAAAACGCGCCAATAAAACTATAATCGCCCATATTTTATAAAATAATTAATGCTTATATTTATCGCTTGGATTAATATGTTGTAAATCAAGCGTGCTTATGGCTGCAAAGCCCCGTCATTAAAAGCGTATAATTTAATGTTTCGCGTTGTCGAGTGCGCAAACAAACGAGTGCGGGTGGAGCGGGGCGACGATGTATGTTTTTGCGAAATGTTTTATGCGTCAAACATTGCGTATAAATACAGGACGCCGAAGCGACGTAAACATGTCGCACGGCGTTGTGCAGGAGCCGCGGTCGGAGGACTCATTAAAACGCGAAGCTGCGTCTCCGTAATCCATTAGTGATCACGCACAATCCGACGATAACTCAGGACCCAACTTGCGCGATGCGGACGCACCTGCGAGGATTTATTCGTACGCGTGTAAAGGGACGCGACACGACGTTTTGTCGACGCTCGCAATTTCGCCGCCCACGCCCAGGAAGCGTCTAGTCGTCCTGGTTGTTGGCTTGTCGTGCGCGCGGTGCTTTTGCATTAAGTGAGAGACGTTAGCGCCGAGAGCCGCGTTGAAAAAAGACGACCGAACTGCACGCTACTGCGGCTAGGATGGTAGGCAACCCTGAGCGCGGGCGTGCGACGGTGGCGCGTTCGAAAAGAGGCCATCCTTGTCTATATGACAGGCGGTGCGATACGCTGCCAACAACCGCGACGTCGCGCGAGGAAGCCGACGACGCCGACGTCGGCGGTATTTTATTAAGAGCCTCACCTGTCGCGGCTCGTTTGGATGTGCTCGAGCGGCGCGAGCCGCACCGGGACGTCTGGCTGGATGTTGTGCACGCGTCGCGCACCGCCGACGGAGAAATAACCGAAGCGACGCGGGCAGCGAGCGCGGCCGGCGCGTCGAAGGAGCGCGAAAAGGACGCGACGAGCGCGAAGCTGCGAACGGATGTCGCGCCCGTCGGCCGCGCTGACGGGTAATTATACCCCGACAGTGACATAGTGTAGCGCGTAGTGTGGCATGACTGTTTTCGCCTTTTTCCGCCGCGTTGCGCGCTCCAAATTTGTCGCGAACAGCCACAAATATTCTCGAAACGAAAACATTCGCGCGCACGTCCTGGGAAAGCGGCGCGATGTAACCGAAGGAAGAAAAATATTTATTCGCTCTGTCGAAGGCGGGCGCAGCAGCATGAATAAATCAACCTCGCGCCAACGTATTTACGTAATGCAGTTATGTTTTCAACATATTCGCAATTCATGATCCAACCTGGCCCTCTACCGAGTCGGTCCTGTTTCTGGTTAGGACGATTCGAATGCATAATCGGCGCGATGAAGATATTTTTAAACGCGAGTTTTCGAGAGTGGAAAAAGCGGAGGGCGATAAATACAGCAATAAACTGCATAAAATTTATATGAATGAGGACATATGCGACGATAATAACCATAAATAAGCATCTTCAATGGTCGCAGCATTCCCCGAGGCTTCGATACTAGCACATTAACGTCAGCCGGTTATTTAACGATTCTTAGGCTGATCCGGCGTAGGAAGATATGTGGTCTTCTTGCCGGTGATCAACGATTAGATAATAATCATGATGGAGTTGGCAATAAAGCCGCGCTTCGCTCGCAGCGCTGGTGGCAACCGATGAATCATCCCTGAAATTACGAAACTTTTCATGTACTGCCTACGTTCGCTCAGTCTGCCGCTTCGAAGATACCGCCCTGACGTTTTAAACGCGCCCATTACGAGAGGCGGGCGCGCGCATTAAACGTTCGCCTTATCGCCATTATCAATTAATCGAATGGTTTAACGACGGGCCGATGGGAGGCGAAACGCGACCAGCTGGAAGCTGGTACATAATTTAAAATGTTATCTCGTTATCTGCGCCCGGCGCGCTTTGATTTACGCAATGTTGCGTTTCTGTTTCGGCGGCGGCGGCGGCGGCGTCCTCGCGTGCGCGTTAGGTTTTAGTCGTTTTACTGATTTGCGATGTTGATTCGCGATCGCGATAGCCGAGGCGGGTCGCGCCGACCGCTCAACTATAATAAATATGACGAATGGCGCCGAATTAGCGCGCGCTCCCAAGTTGAAAATTATTACGCGGGCGGCGCGTTCCGCCGCTTTTATCTGTTTTATAAATCGCGCCCGCTCGCCGGCGACCCTGCCCGTTTATAAGGGGTTAACTCATCGCGGCACATGCCCAACGTTTTGCTTTATAACCTTCGGTCTTATCGACGCTCGGCGCCGCGGAAAGAAAATTTACGGCGACGCCGCTGATACTGCCTGCGTTGGCGGCAGCGCGCAAAGGCGCGAGATGATAAATGAGCTACCAGATAGCTTTATTTATTCATCGAGTTCTTGCGCCGCCGCCGCCGCCGCCGCCGCCAACCGAATCGCATAATGCGCGCGCTCGGCGGCGAGGGTCGCGCAGTGCGGCGACGAGGGTAGGTGGCGCGATGAGCAATGAGTTGCTGTATCAGCAAAAAGCCCTCGACGGCGCGCTCGGGTCGTGATTATTAGGGTTTTGCGAGGCAATCCCGCAATTTTGCGGCGACATATGTTCGCGGGGTTTCGAATCAACCCACTTAACACCTCGCCAGCATCGCTCTCACGTGCGCTTCGGTATCGATGGAAAAAATGCGCATTTTTGCACGCGCGCTGATAATTTTCAGTGCACGCCAGTTATTGATTGCAACGTTCGTTTTCGCGTATAAAGGTCGTAAAATCGTAATAAAATATACGATGCAATAAAGCGTTCACTCGGTGGTGCTATAATTGCACTTAATGAATATTTATCGGCATCTCGGAGGCGGCGGCGTGTGCGTGAGCGCATGCTCGCGAGCGTTTTATGCGCGCGGCGCGGCGGTGCATGAGAAGCGGTCATAAAGAGGTCTCCTCGGACGTGCGGCCTACACAACTCTTCCACATTCGGCCCCACTTTGCACTTTAATATCGTCTACCTTATACGATCGGCGCGCTCCGAAAATTAAATTTATCGCCGGCAACGCGACGCCCGCGAACTCGAGGAGCATTCGATGAAGAAAAATGGCAATTTTCATCTGCGCGAGATAATTTGTCACGTCCGTCATTTTTCAGCGCGCGCGCAATTCTCGCATTCTCGCGCGCCGAAGGCGCATAAATCAGGATAATTGATAAACTCCGGCGGCGTCAGCTCGGCGATCATTTAAGACTGGCGCGCGCCCGCCGGCGATTATTATCTGCGCGGCTTGGTAATTATGTCATTAATCAAGCCGGCCCCGAAGGTTTTCAGGAAGGACACGCTCGGAAAAAGCGCGCGCGCGCCGTGATTAATCGTGGCAATAATTTAACGTCCGCGCGTGTTTTCAAATCGCGCGCAAATGCCGCGGCGCCGACGCGAATTACGCGCACTTTTCTTTTGCGCGGCCGACGGGCGCGGAGAAATGCGCGAGATGCGCGCCGATTCAGGACGTCGACGAAAAAAATCGACGTCCGCTTCAAGGCGGCGATCGCCGTTTATTAAGTTATACCTTACGCCGCTGCGAAATGCGAGCCTTGAAATCTCGCCGCAGCGGCCTTATTAAGTGAGTTGTTAATTGCGTTCATTATGTTTAAATAATTATCGATTGATAATTAGTACCCGCTATAAATTTATGTGTTCGTTAATTAAAGAAACCGGTTTCATTATTCGTGAATAAATCAACTCTTCGCCGCGGCTGTTGCCCGCGTTCTCCGCAGGCAGCAGCGACGTTTATGTACGCGCTGCACGACAGTGATTAACGACTCGACATAAATTCTCGTAATCATCCATCGTCTGTCATAACGAAATTAATATTTTATGGTGTTCAAAGACGCCTCGATGTTTATTTACGGCTTGGGTCGGCGGCCAACATACCACGCGTTCCGAACATTTCTGCAATTATTTTCAGGGCTGCGAGCGTCGAAGCTGTCGACTCCTTGTTTGCTTCGACGGTGTTGCTTGACAGGTATTTGCGTAGAGATGCCGTCTCGACTTGACCTTCGTGGCGGTGTTTCGGGTAGACGCGAATGTAGACGCGGCTTTAGAACGATGCAGCCGTGTAGCGCTGTCCTAAGAAGTTCAGAAGCGGTCAGATATGCGCCAACTGTCAGGAAGAGATGTTAACATCGCGGGACACCGCAGCGCCTCATTTCACATGATCAAAGCGGCGACGCCGCGCGCGGTGCATCATCTCTACCGGCGGCGATGCCTGATTAAATAAACCGAAAATCCACACATGCAACGTGTCAATCTCTGCGGCCCGCTCGGGCGCGGCGAGACAACGCTAACCAGCACATGTTTCGCGGACGGACGGCGGCGGCGTTGACGAATTCGCGCGATGAAAGGCGGCGCATTAGCTCAGCCGGCTCAGCGTCAGTGTGTTGATTTATCGCGAATTGGAAGCGATAATTCGCGCTCGGATTGCGCGCGCCCGAGGCGCGGGCATATAAATTTTAATTGAACCATCAATTATGTTTTAATTGCTCGGACTCGTTTCGCATCGAGATTTCTCGCGGCGATGGCGCCGCCGTAATAACGGCTTAAAAGAGTTGGATCATTGAAACAGGGAAGGCGTGCAACGCGTCGGATTGCAGCTTCGCAGGTTGTGGCCGAGAAACAAATAATTCTAGTTTATCACGGCGATTTGCATTATTTAACATCGCTACACACGTTCGTGTCGGCTTCTTTCACCTTCTGCTGCTCGATTCGCGTCGTTTAGGCGCTGTCACACTAATAAGTGTTGATGCGATAAAAAAACAACGCAATGAAAATATTATTTTCATAACGATTTGTATATAAATCCGATTGGTAACGAAACGGCAGCGGCAGGCGTCGACTCGTGAGCGTGTCGTGGGCTTGTCACTTATTTATGATATCATTAACATTGCCCAAATTGATACAACATGCATAATTCCGACTTAATCGACTTCCAGCTGCTTCGTTATTAATAATCGAAGAGATTGGACGTATATAATTTCATGCTTTAAACTCTCGTTTAACAGTTAATGATGGCACGGCGCGATATGCATATATGCGGGTCTCAGACATGGGTCTCAGCCTCGGGTCGCGCGCTCTTTGTTTCCAAGGATTGCCGCGCCGCGTGCAACGGAATGCCGAGTGCTTCGAGAAAATCGCTCGGCGAGCACTCCGCGGCATCCGAAGCTCGTCGTCGACGTGCGCCGAGGCGTTCGAAACACTCCGATCCTGCGTGTTTGTTCCTCGAAGAGGCGGCGAGGCCGAAATAAGAAGAATCCCGGCGCGGACGAGCGAGAGAGAAAGTTTTCGGTTCTCGTGTTCGGCGCATTCATAGTGGTCACTCCGGGGAGCGGCACCGCATGTTGATAGCCTCCTGTCACACTTAAGTAGTTTTCTCAATTATAATACATGTCAGACAACGTGCATTAGTGTAGCTAAATACACGTCGTAACACATCCAATTTATATCCGTCGCGAGGCGCGAGCTCGACGCGACGCACTAACTTATTAACATTATGTTTGTTGTTATTGACCATTAACTGATAAATTATTTATGTACGAGATATAAAGTTGGTCGTGTTTATTGTTATGGTTGTCGAGTGTCACTAGGAAATGCGATAGCGCGTCGCGAGACGGAGGAGGCGAGGATAAAGACCAGACGGACGGCTGCAGCTGTTTGCTGACCGTCGTGTTGTGCTTAAGCCGATAGCTGATAGTTATCGACATGTCATGACATGGATAGGAATAGACCAGACGCGCTCTGCCATGCCGAAGCCGTACTGCACGAAGCTTGATGTAATATGACTTTATTTCATTGCATTATGTTCGCCAGGATTTTCTACGGAATCCAATAAAGAAAACCGCGCACCTGCAAAGGAAATCTGTTTGTGCAGCATGTGTGGTTTTCAATAAAAACGCTCTTTGAAACGCGGCAGAAAGCAAAAACGGCCACGACTAATATCAAGCCGATTGAGCGTCAACTATTAATTAAAGCATTATTAGTATTCAACTTGTAAGCCAGCATCGTTAAAGACCATTCCGTGCAGATGAATTAACTGACATTCGAGAATCAGCTTATCGTTGGTACTCAATGATCATGAATGAGCGCACAGAGAGAATGGTGAAGAAAAGAAAGTTGATTATACATCTTCCTTGTTCGCCTCGACTGAAACACACGAGGATTTATGTGTTTCTTTTCCTCTGACCAAGCGATGCGGGTCAATCAAAATTCAACTCGTCATTGCCCTCATTTGCGTTATCAATTTGAGAGCCTGTATTCTATATGTTAATTGGAGATCTGAGACGCCGCCGCGCCGACTGCGTCTAATGAAGATATATCATCTAACTCCAATTGAATCTCTGAGATGCCGCGAGAAACTTTCTAAAGCGCGGTCGTTGTAATTAAGTATCGGCACATCACAAGAGACAACGAATATTAAATCAGAAAGATACAATCAATAATCTTTACCAATATATCAAGCAGTGAGTGTATAGAATCGAGTATTTCGGCGATCTATCACCTTTCTTCAATAGCGCACGCATTTTTTTCAACTCGGTAGATTTGATCCAGAACTCGCCGAATCATACTACTCTAAACTAGTCACTCTAATTGTCTTATTATATCTAATTAGGGAATTTCAGGGGTCAAAAAACATGCGCTTCTATTAATCAGTTAATTTTAGTGACATGGGTTGACAGTGTGGCTTAAATCAGATTTCATTGCTCGGCTCTAGGCTACGACCGTAATTTAGTGTCGTTAAACGCTACATTGCGGCACAACAATCACTGTCGCCAGTAAGTAAGTAAGCGATGAGCTGAGATGGAGAGGCGCGTCCTGCTAGATGCCTCGACATGATATTTTCAGCCCGTATAACTCTCTCGCCCCGCCGATCCGACGCTGCTCCTCCGCGAACGCGCGACGGCTATAAAAGCGTAGCGAAATATCCCGAGAAGTTGCTCCGGCGGGGCTCAATGTTCACATTTCTTGCAAACGAGCGCATATACTTGACAGGTTTAAACCCCAGAAGCTATAATGTTTCATATCGCTATCTTTTATATGTATGCTGGTGCCAATTTTCGAGAGCAGTATCGTATAACACAAACGACGGGCCCGCGCTCACTCCCTTTTCCTTACTCTTTGCCGGTTTGATATACGGATATGTTCCCGGGACATTGCGCGCACACTGGCATGGGGTGCGCTGGGGTGGCGGCAGCGACCATCTTCCGGAGGGCCCGCGAGGGATCAAGGTAATCTTATTGAGTTGCCGCTTTATACAAATGAACTAAAACAAATTGTTCGATAAATTTTGCTTTACGGCTGGCGATAAAGTATCGACGTCCGACACGCCGGCGATTCGTTCCCTGCTGTACCTTGTGAGGGTAATCGTGCGATTATGGTTCTTCGGTTCTTCCTCTTTTAATGTGAGTCGAGTTTGACATCGAGGTTTTGCGTCGTTGTTTTCGCGATGATGCTGCCCACGAAACTCGATCAAATCGAGCGCAATAAAGAGCATCTGTTGGTGTCGTAAATGTGCAGAACTCGTAAACATTCGTATTACAAATTGCAGTGCGGCGCATAATTTATCATCGGCTGTTTTTATCGGGGCACACATCGTGCGCCACCCAATCATCTGCAATCGGAGTACACCTTGACTCTGAAGAGGTGGCGCGCCAACCATTTATTACTCAAATACGCTTCGCGCCCAAGGAGCGCGAAAGGTTTTCGGGACGGCCGACTAATAGCGGGAAATAATGACAGGTTGCCGCACGTTCTACATACGAGACAAGCTCCCAACAATGTGTTCTGGCACGACCGCGAGGTAATTACACAGCGTGCTCTTCGATGAAACGTAATTAACACTCTCGAGCATAATGAAAACGTTTACAAACGCTGTCATTACGATTTATCATGAATAATTCAATCGGCCAACCGGCTAGCAGTGTGTTCCAGTCGCCAGGTGACCCGCGAGAGTCCTCAGCTATACGCAGACTGTAGATAGGTGCAAAAAAAAACTCGACGACATCGACATGTTAGAGCTATTTAAGTAGTCTGTCAGTACGATGGTGTGTGAACAAGCTAGGCGTGCGCAGTTTTGCATTTCGTGTGATATGCGCCTTGCGCGTCTGTCTCCTTTTAGCACGCGTCGGAAGAGAAGTTGCATGCGCTGTCGTTGTATAATAAGAACATGTCCAGCGCCCGCAGCGCGCTCGTTAATCTAACCAACGTATGTGACATCTTTATGCCGTATATCATGAGCGAGTGATTGAAATATTGCACGCCTTTAAGTGCGCCGCGCCGTCGCAGGCCCGCCTCGGGTTCGCGTACGCGCGTTTGCAATACTTTGGCACAGGAGAGCATTGAACGCTGCCAAGGACCGATAGCCACTTGTAGTATTTATCGGTGCCCTTTAGAATAATCCGCGATTTCTATTCTCAACGCGGTGAGTTATACGCATACGTCGGATTCTGCGCATGTCAATTCGGTTCGAAAATAAAATCAACACGGCTTGTGTTGGGACGTCAAATTTGAGCCGCTATGTTTGTCTACCTCCCTGCTGCACACCACTCCGTTTATTAGCGAAGCAATGATGCAGTTTTCTGCTTGGGTGTTTCGGCAGAGTTCTTTGCTTGATGGTGCCGCGCCAGAAAGACGTTGGCGTGCTGTCTTGCTTGATAAATGGCGCCCGCCGCGGCGTGCTTTTTGTAACTATCGTAGTTCAATGATGCGACGTGCATTGCGCCGTTCGACAAGAAAAGCGGGGAAGCTCGCGCCCGCGCGCGCGAACGGCAGGCAGTGACTGGCATCTCCAATACGCGCCTCGACATGTATTAATGAAGGCCCAATGCGATTCATCACTCTTCCACCTCGGCGCAGCGTGCCGCACACCGCCGCCATCCATCCCCGGGGTTTCGCCTCGTCGCTCGTTCTCTTTAAAGAGATCAAACGCATCCTTGTTTATCTGCCGTGATCAATCACTTTTGACTGCTCGGCGAGGAAGGTCGTTTATTACCCCGCGCTGCTCATATGGCGAGATTCCATCTTCGCGGGTGCGTGGCCATTAAATTGATAAATTCACGAGGTCGCGCTCCACCGACAGGCGCACGAACATTTCTTTTATTGAGCCATTATTTTCGAATTGAATTTCACTCGGCGAGCACATTAAGCAGAAGCATTCGGCATCTCTGCGCGCGACTCGGGGCGGCGGTGGTGTTGCGAAGGCTTGGAGTTAATTTAGCGTTCGTTAAACCAACCTGACCACCGATGGCGACGGAGGCGCGAGTTGTGGTTGCGCCTTCTAGTACATCCCGCGTACTGGAGATGGATGAGCGGGTTCAGATTGAAGATCGTGGTACGGAGAGGAAACGGTTGAGTTTCGTCATCGGAATCATTACCGAGAGAACTCGCTAGTGGGCTGACATTGACTGACTAAGATGAACAACTCTGTCATTTCAGATTTGGCCATCAATAACTGGCTGCACACGTCACGGCGCGAAAGGGCAAACGAGAGACGGCGAATGATAAACGTTGCCATCGCAGCGCCGGAGAAGGATGCGTACAAAGTGCTCGGGGCATAGACTGCGAGACTGATATCGTCGGTCATTAGAGACTTTCATTTCTGTCATCCATCATCCGTGAACTGAACCCATACATGCCAAAAACTGACGAACGGACCAGCACCTTCAACGTGACACCAATTTATAGCACTTGTTTTTCTACGACGGTGCGTTTATTACCTTTGCCGCAAATTGTTTCAGATGATGCCTGGTGTAACTACGGAGTCGTAAAATAGATCAGAAAACAATCACAACTATTAAATATTCCGGATAAGACAACCTAAATATCCATTACGGCATATCAATTAATCATTGCACCTGAACAGCGGTCGGGGAGTCCACTGTCAGATGGGTGGCTTCGATACGTATTGGCGCAGCATGGTTACATGCACGCTCGACGATTAGGCGCCTGACTACCGTTCGGTAAGTGTTTCAATGCACGAACAACGGACATTATCAAGATGCACACTTCGTGGTATTGTTCGCTCGTGCTAGGAATGCTTTCGCGCCAGCAATATCGTGCAATGTTTCTACAACTTGACAAGACACGACTTTTGCGGCATGAATTATCACCGCGCAGTTATGCTAAGTTACCAATAAAGTTATCAATGACTAGTTTTCTAATGGGAGAATAACATGTAAAATAATAAAGGACTGTGTAGCGGATTATGTAGTTAATTCGTCGCGCAAATAATGACTGATTCTGACAGCATTTATAATTGTTCTTTGATTGGTGCTAAGCTAGATTTGGTATCATTGGGGTATGCCAGTAAAAAATGACCTTAAAGCAAAGAAAGAACGTCAATTTAAATTACAAGGCAAAAAGTTATTATATCTCTTTAATAAAAATTATATAGCTAAACTTGTTACTAATTATCTGATTTCCGCATGTTTTTTCTTGTTATAATTTGCAATTTGATTTGCTATTTTTGCAAACTTGGTTTTATTATTGGTATTGTAATTTTTTTTGGTCTTTTTTTACCAGAGATTCACTACCTTCAACTGAATCAATGGTTTGCTCTCGAAACGAACTAATGTAAACACCTAACCTAACCTAACCTAACCTAACCTAACCTAACCTAACCTAACCTAACCTAACCTAACCTAACCTAACCTAACCTAACCTAACCTAACCTAACCTAATTAGGTTTATTTAAAAAATATAACATTCTCATGTATTTTAAATTCAAAAACGTTATATGCTTTCGTATAATTTATTTTTGAAAGTGCAACATTTTCAATGTATTTTAAATGCACATGCTTTCTTGCTTTGTGGTCATTTTTGACCGATATACTCCAATGATATCAAATCAGGCTTAGCACCAGCCGAAGCACAATTAGAAATGCTATCAGAATTTGTCATTATTTGCGCGACAAATTACTTGCACTTTTCGCTGCACGGCCTTTTAGAATTTTACATGTAATTTTTCCATAAGCAAACTAGTTATTGATAACTTTATTGGTAGCTTAGCATAGCTTCACCGCACGAGCAAACATTTTTAACATTCTTGTTTTTGGCAACCCATTAGGTGACATGCTGGACGTGTCAAGGCGCGAAACTTGCCTAGCTAAATTATACCCTAGCGAGCCGTTAATCGTCGATAGGGAAGAAGATGCAGGTGGAGACGATGCGTGTTTGCGAAAACGCACCCACGCACGCGCTTCACTTCTCGCCTCTCGTCGGCCGCGTTGGAAATGTCACTTGAACATGATAAATGATTCGACATGTGTGTAATAGGAAAGTTTATCTGCATTCACCAGCGCGAGCCTGGCGCGCATCGCTCATCGTTATTTTATATCTATATTCCGTGCCGCCGCGTGACAGTGATGTATGATGTATGCACTTATTCATTTCGACGACGTCGAGTCGTGACGAAGCGTCAGGCGTTCGGGCGTCGCGACGCCTCGCCCATACGCGCGCGTCACTCCCCGCTGACGTGCTGATTGATTGCGCCCGTTACATTTACCAAATAACACCGTTTACTGCTTTATTATTGTGGCAGGCGAGTACATTTATTCACACGTGCGTGCACGCCACCGTCGGTGTCGCGTATTTCACCGGTATTTACCGGTCGGTGTCTAAGTACAAACGACCTCATTTACAATGGAATTTTTTGCTATTGTACCACATTTTATTTTGCAAGGTTGAAATTATAATCAGAACATCACGTACACGCAAGTACAAGCAATGTTCACAAAAGTCAACGTGAATTTGGACGAATCACATCTGGCACTTGTGACGAGTGCAAGTCAAGCATGCGCTGCCGACGGCGAGGTGTTTACTAAAGGCGAAAGAAGCGACTCGGCGACCGGGAATCTTTTGCTCATTACGGAGCTATTCCAAATTGGATGTTAAACGTGTTTAGCGCGTCTTTTCCAACCTTCGATTTTGGGGCGCGAGTGCGTATTTTATGAGCAAACAGCCTCACTGTTTGCGCTCGGTAATGTGTTAGCTTAGGATGGGCTGCACCCGATTGGGACGCCTGGAAATATTCAAACAATGCAAAGTCAGCACGGTCGGAACGCTAATTGCCATCGGTAAGACCAGAAGCATACTGTTTGTCGGCGCGGCTTGCTTGCGCATCGTCGTCAACACTTTTTATTCGATTAACGTGGCAGTGCTGAAAGGCTCGGACAGTCGATGGTCAAATATACACAATGCCCACTCGTCGCCACTGTTTGCCAGGTGTCTGCTCGCCGGCAGCGGCTTCTGTATGCAGTATTTCGGGTTCTCCTCCTCGGCCGCACCTTCGGCAGCGAGCGCACAATCGACAAACAGGAACGGCCACTTATCGACCACAAAAGCTCCACTGACACGTCTCGTATTATCAGAAACCACAACAAATATGTCAATCGTATGATGAGCCTTTAAATACGCGCCTTGAAACTGGTTCCTCGGCCAGGAACATCTTATAATTCTCCAAGCTTTGAATCGGCTATTATTATCTTTAGTATGCTACCGTGTGACAGGAGGCCAACCCTCCTCAAAGCTGAAGCCACCACACACACCGCGTTGTGTGTTCCTGATGGGACACTCATTCTCGTTCCTCATCTCTGACGCTCGATAGGCTTGGAGCTTGGTATGCGGCAGATACACACTTCATGCGTGTTGGTCTCAGATGACAGCGCGCCGCGGTTGAGCCCAGATATTATGCACGAATGGTTGACTTGTCTTTGTCAATTAAATACTCAAACGATGCCGTGCCGGTTACCTGCTGACAGCCGGCAACAGCGTTCTACAATACACAAAGTCAACCGATCAAATTCTGTTAGATCCAAGATGAACGAATCTCGACTAGAATTACATGTGGTCACACAATATCAAATTTAACTTTGTACTCGAGTTGTGCTTTGTCTTGCTAGAGAGTCGTTATAACTAGTATCAAATTTAAGGAAGCATATTTTTCGGCATCGCTTCTTACCTGGTGGCTAATGTGGGCTACTTACTTTAGCCCCGCCAAAGCTATTAAGCAAAGTAAGCGTTGATTCCCCTTACAACATCCGTCGTCGCTGGGTGTCTACAATGCCGAGCTAATCGAGTGCATAGCTCCGGAACCGTCGGTCGACAAATCGAAAGGAACAACTCGAATTCGGCGCTTCTTTCATCCACATACCCGCGCGCGAGAGCTGAGGCCGAAGACTAACGTACTCCAATTCATCTCTCTGACAGCAGATTTAGTTCGCCGCATTCAGAACCGAGCGGGCGACACTGAATTTCCTTCGTGGCGCACACAAAGGCACAAAAAGCATCCTGCCACACCAACGCCCATAACTTCCACCGTGCCCAGGGCTGTCGCGAACGCGACTCGTTCTACCAAAATGAATAAAAGTTGTCACGCTTTCAATAATTCGCCACCTGAATCGAAGGGAAGAGCCCGAGCGGTTGATAAATGTTATCGGCACCGGAAATGCCGAATGTCGTGCTTCTACGAACATCCCTCCGTCCTCCACGCCGACGGCGCGCTCGTTACTCACCACGCGTCGCGCGTCTCGGCAGTTTTGCGCCAAAACGCTGCTCTTCTTTTCAACGCCGTATCACGTCAAACAAGATATGATTGATAAGTGTCAATCTGTAAATGATCCATCAATCATTTAGTGTTTATCTAACTTACATCCTGTCCTCAATGAAAGCGTGTACATTTCGAAACCGAGCTAATATTAGCGAATGGCTGATAACGTCAGCAGGAGAACTGCGGGCCTCATTGTGCGCAGCTATGGTTTATTTGTTTACGTTTGATAGCGAGTGCATCATCACACATTGGTATGCAAATAAACGTGAAAATACAGTCGATACTTGAAGACGTGCGATAATCCATCACGATATAATATTGATTATGTGTGCGGAGCGCTGACATTTTGAAATTTAACAAATGACTCACTATCAGTTGTTATGCTAATATTTGTTTTTCTTTATTACCAAGTCATTAATCAATCAAGCATAGATATTTATTGGATCTTACAGGCATATTTCCACAAAGGAACATAAACCAAACGCGCGTTTTTAACTAAACAAGTATTATAAATATTCTACGACGTACATTTCGAGCACATAAAATACAAGCAAATGTGCATAATTTTTGTTCAGTCTCAATTGATTTATTTGCACTTGATTGATAGATGGAAATTATAACATTTCTATGTAACCTTGCTCTATGTTTAGCTCATTATCTTATTTCAAGACAGGGACATTTATCATTTTATTTTTCGTTGAAATCAAGTCCGCCATTTGTCTAATTATAACTTTTTTCTGCTTAAAAATACTTTAAATATTAAACGTAATAAATTAGGATTTTGGTCACAATAATCCAGCAAACAGTGAGTTGTAGTAGTTTGAATTATGAAGAAGAAAGTTGTAATTTTTTTCCAAATCTAATAAGAAGCAGAAGCTGAAAGCGTCAATTTCAATGTTCCTTGACATCTAACTGAAACTCGCGCGTGTTTGTCAAAAAACATTTACATATTGAATTAAATTGATGTGTAGCTGATTCTTTAATTACGATATCGACGATTGTATCTCGATACATGACGACTAATTAAATTTGATTTACGACGCGCATACGCTTTAAATAATTGCGCATACATGCAAGGCTCATGTTGATTGATTTGTTTTTATTACAAACGCACACGTTCAATATGTTAATTTCGATTATTACCAAGTCAAGATTGCCTGAGCGGCCATAGAAGAACTTTGATTGGCTGCGAGCAGTCTACCCGCGTTCATAACTCATCGGTTTATCAAAACACACTTTGAAACATATCAAAATATGTATAAGCTATACGTATATAACGTATCATGATTGACACGTGAATATTTACGGGACGTGCGATAACATAATTATTAGCTTTCTAGACATACAATTTGTCCTCGTGGACGAGTCCAGGACGTGGATAACGCCTCATATTTTATCGATCCCAATTAGCATTTTGTACCGCGTGTAATCTATAATCAGCGTTATTTTAAAATGTAGGTCATTTATTTGTGTTTATGTTTGTGAACAGTGACGCAGTGTAATTTGAGTGGCGCCGACGGCAAGAATAAAAAGGCAAAAAACAATATCTATTCTTAGGTGGCGTGTAAATGGTTGACAGCTGGTGTTTCGCGGTCGATACAGCAAGCGGAAAGTGTGTTTGACAGGAAAGATCCACATTATGTTAGCGTGAGAGGCGGCGCAACTCGCCGTGAAGGGTGGCGGCCGTAATTATGTGCCAAACGTTCACGGGGATTTGTTTATCCCCTTGGTTTGACGTTCATTTCAGATTTTTTGTGATAACGTGTTCAGGTTGTTCGGATTGCTAGCCTAAATCACTCGCAGCGCTTTCAACAGATTGTCGGGCATGAATATTCAATAAAAAGGCAAAAGTTACAACCGGTTGATAGTGGCGGATTAGCGCCGTGTGATCGAAGGGCTGGCAATTGCAACATTCACGAGTGCATTTTGCAATAAATAAAACGATCAGCGGAGCAAACAGTACGCAATCGGGTGCAATCGCATGAATTAATTAGTCGCGCGAAGTGATTTACGTGTTGCAAATCGCAATGCTCTGCACGCACTCCGCGCACATAATATTCAATGTGTGCGCCATTGCGATTCCCAGTTTCCCGCTGCCAATTGTGCGATTCGGCCGAGCGCGCGCTCGACGAACGCGAAACGCTGAAACAAAACGAGTGGCTGTTTTACAAATTGCCATGGGAAATATTTTCCTCGTTTCACACACGAATGACACACGGTCTCGCCGGTCGGAAATGAATTCGTGTAGTTTATGTTCGTTGCGCGGTTGTGCGCGTTCCTGTGCGTCGGAGCGACGAGTGGTTTGAATGTTCGGACGTGTCAACGCGATGCGGGACAATGGGCTTCCTCGCTTGTCATACGAATCGCGTAATCAGATACCATTTAGCGGCCCGACCCGTTTGCCAGAACTGGCATTCTGAGCGACAGTGGGGTCGTAACGCAACCCCTCAGACGCGAAAATCATTTGTTACCACTAATGTTCGGACTTTTTCGAAGGCTTATTATGGTTCCCGCCGGCTTGTAACACTTTGATGACTGATGTTTTGTAAGAAGAGTTGTGGGAAACCCGATATCTTCTTGTTTTGATGGATTTGCGCTATAGAACTTCCTCCAGTTAGCTGTCAAATGCCTTTGACTTGATTTCGTGTCATGCGAATAAAAGATCGTGATGAAAGGCATGTTTAATCAAACTCTAAAACAGGCCCGCCAATGTGTCAATCATTTTTTTAATCTTTGTACTATTCTGTGCTGCATAGAATATTCAAATTACAGCTTTAAACGTTCATACAATTCCTCATAATTACTAGAACATAAGTGCCTAAAGCCCAAAAGTTGCCGATGACCGACCCAGGCTTGCATTTAGTGGTACAAATAACAATTCACACTTTGCACCTTCCTTGTATCCTTAGCGGCTCTCGTGCTAAAAGCAGGCTGTAGTCAGGTTCAACGGAAGACCATGCTCTTAAACAATATATCACCGCAGAGGATTACATCCACATTGCTGTGTGTGGGATTAAAGCAGAGGACAATACGTCGGGTACATTATTTCGCCCATGTTTGCCATTTGCCAAGCATTCTTGAAGCCTTTAAGAGAATGGCAGATTTAAATCCTTTCAGGTACTAAATTTGCATTATCACATTCCAGGCGTCAGACAATAATCATTTTCGTGATCTTTGCTTAGCCTGTCATTCAGCGTTGATTTGCTTACCAAATCGTAACTTTAAATCGCCTTAACATTTCAAGTTAATCCCAATGCAAATCTATCTCACAATAATAGAAATTAGTTGGGTATTAATATCCATATTCTAACATTCAAAAGGTTTCAAGTGCCAATCATCCACACACGATGCTTCTGAATATTTCTCTAAATCCCGGATGCTTCAGCTGACGCCAAAAGAAAGCAAGGTCGCTTGCAAATAAAAGTAATTCTCAAGCGTGCCCACAATTGAAAAACTAGCTGCTTTGAAAAGATATCGGCATCATCTAACACCCATGCACAAAGCGACAGGCATTGTCAAATTGGAGACTACTGTTTGTTCAAAGAAGAAACACAATGACAGTGGCAGATGAAAAGAAAACGGAGTATTTTAACAATAAGCCCCAGATATTTATTTATCTCAAATTTTTAGCTCTCCTCGAGACGCTTATTATCTAACGTCTGTCAGGGGATGCCTTGAAAAAGATTCGAGGAACTGTCTAGGAACACCAACTGATAAAACAATTTTGACAGCTTTCGACCACGCTCGGTCGATTACGATCAAGTTACAAAACGTGCACTACATTTTAAAGGTGACACTTTCAAAGGAATCTAATTTTCTTTGCTTGCCTATATTACCTCGCCTTCAAAACCGACTTTCGTTGTGGTTTTCATGGACATGTGCCTCTTTTAAAGCGTGCCGTTTTGCGCAAATAAAAATTCCAAAACATTTCGCATTTAAACTTTTAAATCTAGAAATTTAAGAACGCCAAGATTTTAAGTGCGTTCAATTACGACCAAGATTGCTGTTATTACATCGAGGGAAATTCGCACTTGCCATTCGCGGTCGGAAACTATAAATTCGCGGCTGTTTCAACGCCGGCGCGTCGAAGACCGAAAGGGATTAGCTAGGTTGTTATCAAAGGCGGGTTTAAAGGTTTTGATGAAGTCGCCGTGCCCGGAATCCTTGTGCGGCTTTGGGCGAGACGGCAAGTGTCCCTAATGGAGTCGTCTAGGAAGCGCACTCGACGCGACCTCAACGATTAGAGCACTCATCCTCCACGCGCGGAAGATCAGGAGGGTATTAATATCGAAGAGGATAGTGCGCCGAAACTACCTAACCCCAAGCACGCCGGCGAGTATTTAATATTAAAATTTACTATTATTGCGATGGGAATTGTGTGCCGAGCACGCCCTCCTAGTTTCTGCGCCCTCGGCCTGGGAATTGTAGGAATTGTTGAAATAATAAATGAAATTGCGGCTGTGCGCAACACGCCGCTGCAAAATGCAGTACATTGTCTTCACCGTGGGCGTAATTTACGTGTCGGTAATTTTGATTGAGCACCCGCGAATTTGTTAGCTAATATAAACAACGAAGCGGATCGCATCAACGCCGACGGAAATTGCAGCGTTGAGAAGTAATGGACACGATTTGACATTCAACGACCGGTGTGTAATTTTCTTGCTTTGTGAGCAGAAATGCATTCGGGCTGGCAAACGAGGCGCAAACTAAGGAAGGTGTTCGGAATAATAATATTTTCTCGTTAATGGCTTCTAATTGACGGTTACACCATGTTGCACGCTGCAATAACGTTGCAGCTGACTCACATCACGCTGAGTCAGGCGAACGTGGCGTTGATAAAAGATAAAAGATTTCACTCGATGCAGTGTGCGATTGCCGTAATTACTTCGAGCCCAGGGTCGGCGTTGTTAAATTGTAAGAGCGCGTCGTTTGCACGAAGGCGACGCACAATTAACGTGTGATTAATGCGCGCGAGTTAATTAAATGAAGATATTCGATGCGAACGATCTCCGGCTTGTTTACCCAAGTGCGCATCGCGGCGCGCAAACAAGATTATTATAATAATGAAAGTCAATTTGGCGCGGTTAAACGAGCGCTCGACGACCACGCGATTTGCCCTACAATTGGTGATTTCTTTCAGATTTACGACGGTGTATAATTATGTTTTCGAATTGCATATCATTAAAATCTCTCTCTCGGACGGCCGCTCAAGACGGGCGCTCTTATTAGGCGGCAAGGGCGAAGACTGGACTGGTGGCGTGCCGTTGAATTACACGAATGACAGTCATAATTCTTACGTGTGAGGTTCGCCTGTGTAATTTGCACATGATTGATGCATATCCAACATGAGTGGTTATTACCAAGTTTCGCCGACGGACCGCGCGTTGCGCCTGCCGGGAGAATTTCGCATGAGCGAGTGCGCTGGGTGAGCCCGACTTGTTCGCCCGCGGGCGGGTTATTAATCATTCCGCTGCTCAGGCCTGACATCTTTGCCCACCATTCTGTCAGAGCATTGATAATAAAAACACATGGGCGCCCCGTCTATTCTAGGCCGTCCCCGGCGACGACGGTTCTCTTCAATTACACTCATCATCGCACCCTGCCTTAAAAAAAATGATGAGAAGTGACGCCTTTGCGCACACCGCACATCAACGAGGGGGAACAAAAATGACCTAAAAGTTGGGTAATAAGTAATGAACGTTTTTATTTCCGTTGGCCTGAATTCATGCTTTTTCTGGCGACTTTTTTGTGGGATTCTTTTTGCCACTATTTGCCTAAAATTTGATCATGTCTAAAACACTCATTTTTTCATGTATAATCCTTTCGCCCCGGGATCAAGCAGAGTCTGCGCATCAATTGGTTACGAAGGACCTCTACATTTAGTAAAGAATGCACGTGAGCAGAAAACGTCCCAAAACAAAAACATCATCAACAAACTGGCCAAACGATAGGAGAAAATCGTTAGCAATTGCGGAATATGCATAATCGAATAAATGGTTGTTAAACTTAATGAGAAACTGGTAATTTTTTTAATTAAAATACTAGTCCAGAATTTATTTTTTCACTCATTCGAACTAATATTGCATATTTCCAGCAAAGAAAATTGCACCAGCATTATTCTTAACCGATGTTAGAAAATGTCCTAAAAGTTCCCGTTGCTATAGTCGCCGCAGCGTGTGCAACATAACAAATTAATACTGTCAGTTTGTGTAAAGGCGTAATTCAATTGTAATTACTTTCTAGCGTGCGCGAGCATCATCATCGTCGGTGCCCGCGAGCAAAAGACCGGCAGGCATTCGCGGCAGCATCTCGCGAAACGTCTCGCAAACTCGCACGTACGACCACTTCATCATCCCATCCACGCTATTCGCGTTATGGCCTAGTGCCATCGAATTGAATAACGTCGCATTGAATGAATAACTCTATCGGCGTGACCCAGCGCTACCGAGAAAAGAAGCACGATCATAACGAGCTGCAGTCCTACGAGCAGAAACAACTTCAGACACACACACTTCGACCGACATGCTACAAGCTACAAGCACTAGACTGTCTGAGAGGCTATTGAATTATAAAGAGATTAACTTTTATGGAAATTAATTACAATCTGGGAGTGGAGCGCACACACCATCCGTGCGCACCGAACGCGAGTTGAAAATCTCCGACGTGCGGAATGACCTGTGAACATGCGAAGACGGTAACATGCTGTATGTTCACTTGCATGTCAGTTGGAAATCAAATGAGTTTGGGTGGAGGCACTCCTCCGTCGGAGTGTGTGAATGGGTTGCACAGGTAATGGGCAAACATACAAATTACACGTTCGCTGCCACCCGACCGCACACTTAAATTGGATTAATCGGTGCCACTTGTCACTAATTACAGATTAATTTATTATTAATGTTTGCGTCTGTGCGGCTCTCGTTTGGCCGTACAATGACTCGATCCGACGTGCACCGGCGAAACAAATGACCTCAAAACGCTCGCGGGCGCTTTTGATTGTTGTGAAATATATATGAAATATATATAATTTGATTCGGTTTGCGTTTGACATGCTATTATATGAGAGCGATGCGGCCGCCGCTCGCGGCGTTCGTGAAATCTAACTAAAATTAAGCAAATAGAAAAACTAGACGAGAATGTTGTTTATTACGTCGTGACATTTTCAATCAGTGCATTTCAGCCGTTGTGCGTTGATGAATTCGGTCGAATATGTGTGCAATGTGGGCCGTGTTTAATAACATGTATTAACGGTGTAGAGCGACCGAAAAGTCATGCAATGCGAACTGAATTGTTTCGTGTTTTTGACATGTTGAAATGTTACTAATCAGCATGTGTTTGCAAATATTTGTGTTCAGCGGTATGTTCGCCGCGTGCGAGCTGACAACGAGGTTAGGTGAGGTTAAAAGTTGTGGCCGGTGGAAAGGCGTTTGGAAAAGCGTTGGTCGAGATAAGAGGCGAGAAGATGAATTGACGAGGTTGCGAAGGCGGCGGACGCGGACGGCGGAAGACCAGACAGGCGGCGGCGGTCTGAGGCAGCCCCGCGGCGGCGCTCGGCAGGCTGGTGGCAGGCGGCGATTACTCACCGGCGGCGCGACCGGAAGTGGCTCTCTCGCCTCTCGCCTCCGAGATAAGCGCTTTACATTTGTAGCCTTTCAACTAACAAAGCCACGATACCGGATAAGCGTCCGGGCGGGGCGGTTCTTTATTATTGCACAACGCTGCGCTACCTAGATGCATTTACGAGTGCACGGTTGCACTCCAATGTCGTTTTAAAATTTCAAACCGAATTTCCACGGGCAGATTATGGAAATCGTGTGACGGCTTGGCGGCGGCGCGTCGACTTCTCGCTCACAATGGAGCGTAAATCAAGCCGGCAGATTGGCATGCGGCGAGGCGCGCCCCGACAACTCGACAAAGATTGATCTGCCCAACGGCATGGCACGGAACGCGCGCATTATTCACGGCGTGACGTGCCCAAACTCCGCGCCCGCTGCGGCCAGCCGCCGCCGCCGGCGAAAACGTTCCGCCGGCCCCGGCGGCGCTGCCCAATCGACTCTGTCCGGAACGACTGGAAACGCATTTATATCAACGCTTCGCGGGCCACGCGGCCGCACTCCATCACCGCGCGTGTATCGCCGCCGCCGAAAACAAATAATCGCTCGTGCAGTCGCAGCGGCTTCTAATTTTCCGACGGCGGCGCGTTTTGTGCGTCGGGCGGGCAATTTTTCGGATCGCCGCTGCTTCATAATAAATCGCGAAATTATTCAACCGCGTTACCTTTTATATTAAAGCGGAGTGTTCGACTAAGTACTAAATCGGCCGTAATGGCTGCTGCCGATGAAAAATAGTTTCCGCATCCGGCTGAATGATAGCTTATGTACTTTCCGCGCGGCGTGATTTAAAGCTCGAGCCGTCGCCTTCGCCGCATGCTTGCGGCCGGCTCGAATCTTTGCCTGCTGATTTATAGACACATAACAGAGCGCAGATTATCCTCGAGCGTGAATGCGGCCGACAAATCATCCTAAACGTCACGCGCGACAGGAAAAATCTATTCCATAATTATAGAGGCGAATGGCAGGGTGGATAGTTTTATAATGCTTGATTTACGTTTTAAACGTGCAGATTCGTGCGGAGTTTATAATAAATTAAAGCCTCGACTGGTAAAAGGGTGTTATTTGCCAAATATCCAAGCGTTGCCGTCGTCTGCTGCAGAAAGATCCGCAAAGGGGTTAGCTCGAAGCTGCGATTCAGCTGGAAGCGAACGTTTTTAAATTCGGCTTATCTGCAATGCGAATTGTGAAATAACCTTGCCGGATCAGGAAAGTTCGAAGCCCGGCGCAGTTGTTATGCCATTCGATTCGTCGTCATCGGGGCAAAATGGCGATGTAGTTCTTTTCTGTTCGGAGACAGTTGTAAGCTACATTATTGACCTCCCTATCGCCCAATAAACGGTTATGGCGGCATAACTTTCAACTCGCGCTCTGGCGCTCTCAACTTTTCCAATCTTATCTTTAAACATGACTTCCTCGTGAGGGATTTAGTTAAATTGGCGCTCGTTTGAAAGATCCTGGTGGAAGTGCGCGACCATCGCAAAGGTCGTAACAGGAAGCCGCTGACCACAACTAACCAGGAATTGGGGTCTGGTTAGGTTTCCTTGCCAAGCGATGAAACGTGCTCCGCATGAACAAATCACCTTGGAAGGCGTCTAAAAACGAACACCAAAATGTTTACACAGAAATCCGGCACTCCGAACCGTTGCTCTCGTGGTAACAAGGAATAACCAATGCTGAAATGTCGTCGCTTGTTACTCTCCGTCTTAGCTGAAGTGTAGAAACCAAACCTCGCCACATACCCGGTGATCTATGGCGCGCACACATTGCGCTAGATGGAACGCAATATGTCCGTTTCGGGGCGAAGGCAATAACCATTAGGTTCCGAGAAAACTGCCCCATTCTGCATGACACGAACGGCGAATATAAGAAAATTTACGGCGCTTCGGCACATTATATACATATAGAGAATGGGAGATGCCGGGATACTTTTGGAATGGGTAGATGCCGGGATACTGCCGGAATGGGAGAGAGCTCAATGAGGCGCGTCCGACCGGTCAGCTTCTTCCAACGCTCGAAGCGAATGCAGTTCTTATTCCTTAGACCGCCGGCACATTAATCCACGCTGGCGATGAACCCCCAGTGTGCCCACGACGTGATAAGAAACGCCTACATCATTCCGGGGTCGTAAGTTTTGAGCGCGGGAACAATTTAATAACGTAGTGGTGGTGCAAGAAACGAGGCCGCACAGAAGTGCAGGAAGTTCGGTGCGAGAATGTAGGCGCATTTAAAATTTAAGGCCGCGGCAATAAAAATGAACTTTCCACTCGGCCTACCGTGTGGCGGTAATGAATGTCATGCGAGGACAGCTGTCGCCGCTGTAAATCACCGCCCGCCGTGATCATCCAGTATCTTTTGCGTGTGTGTCCCTATACCTTTTCGGAAAACGACATGCGCTGCCGCAGCCGGCCGCGCGGACGCACGGGCCATTTATTTGTTTCTTACTGGCGCGATATTACTTTTCGGGATGCGGCCATCGTGGGACACCATCTTGCCATAACAGCGCGCCATAAAAATATAATACTCTGTAAAGCGGCACGCCACTAGTTTTTCCTCGTGCGATATTTTCGGACACTGGCCGACACTCACGACGCGCAGAATCCGGGACCGCGTGTCTGCAAGTGTTCCACTTCTGTTTAAGATATTAGTCGGCATCGCGAACGGTCATGTCTGGAGATAAAATGCCGAAACGCGTTCGGAACTAATTGTTTCTGTTTTTCTTTCCACTTGCGACGTTGTCAGCACGTGGGCTACGATGGTTCTTTTCTTTAATATGAACTTAAACAAATTGGCAAACGGCGGGGTTTTTCTGCCAGACTTGTCCAAACTTTTACCAATTTTGCTCGGCATTAACAGATGACATGAGCATTAAGTGTGCACGTGCGGGGGCGCCAAAGGCGTCGCGCAATTTCCGACCCACGAACTTTGGGTCTATCTGGCGGCGCCCACTGACATCAGCAGATGAAGAAGAAACGCCGCCGCCAGCGCCACCGCACGCCCGAAGCAATAAAACTTCGCTGACAGGACGAAATTAAATATGAAGTTGAACCGTCTGCCGTTTCGCATTTTCCTGCGGTGCGCATTGCGGTTTTACATCTGTTCGCGATACCAATTAACATACGACCTCTTCGCTGGATGTCGGCGAGGAGCAAAGCGCAGCTCGGCGGTAAAAAGGTATTCTAATTAACGAGAAATATGATTGCGGTTTTAAAAACAAATTTACGCCTAGGGTGCAGACGTAAATCAATGGCATGTTTCTTTAAGATTCCAACAACCAATTTGCCTATTCTCGTTTTATCTGTTATTCCGCAACACCTGGTTCTTCTTGGAGGCCCATTTGTCTACTCGGGGCTTCCACTACACACCGTGTACCCATATTGTGACACGTCCCGCATTATTTATGTCAGTTTGGTTTTCTAAAGTTAGCGCGTGTCGGCTCGTTTATCAGCGGAGGCTTTGTGGCGCGCTTAGTTTTCGCCCGGTTCGGGCCCATATAATTAGATTGATGTGCGGATGTTGATATCGTCGGGGAGCGCGCTCGCCGGCAAAAGGAAGATCAAAGGACGCGCCTCGAAACATCAACAAGCACGCGGCAAATTGAAGCCGCGCCGACTTTTACAAGCCATCCATCGCGGCCGCATCATCGCCGACGCGCACATGTGCCCGGATTGCACGACTCGCACGGAGGCGCGGATTGCGACGCATTAACAGCCCATTCTTCGGGGCAATTAAGCGAAACGTTATTTACGGACGTCATTATTAATCGAACAACGTAAACACATCCGCACTTCTTCATTTCGATTCGTCATGATTAATTCGGCGAGCAGGGACGATTTCGCACGCGCGTCAATCATCCGCCTTTGTGGGGTCGGACGGTGAGACTGCAAAAATTGACCGTCACGCCAGTGGAGGTCGAAATCGCACGCGCGTATTCGATTTTCCGTTGGATTTAGCTCGAGCCGAATATGAGCGATCTATTTTTGACTGTGCGTTGAAAAGTTAAGACTTCTGAATGCGTCGGGTTCTAATAATAAGTCGCCGCGAGGAAGAGTAGCTGAAGTGGCAACACTCTGAAGTGTCTGTCAATCAAACCGGACGGAGACCGATGATGGAGTGTTTTTTGATTCTTTTGTCCGGCGCGGCTCCGAAAAGTTGTCCACAATCATCGTCGCACCAAGGGGTTCGCCGCATTGTGTTCACGCATGGAACTTGTTTATACCGACACTAATGCCGCATCGAAACAGTTAATGCACAACAATGCGCGAGTCATTCCGGCGCAAACGGATTACGAAAATAATAAATAGCACGCTGCAGCTGGGGGAAACGGTTGGATATTTGGGCGCGAAGTTCCCGCACTTGAGCGGCAGCTAGAGACGACGCGTGGTGCGGCGAAAAGCCAACCCAAACACGCCGCCATTGTTGTTAATGCGTCGCGCTCGCCGCGTGCGTTCATCCCAGTCATTGTTTTCTCCATATGGCGGAGGCAATGGACGTTGCGCTGCGTCATCATCATCATCAGCGTCGTCGCAGTGCGCAGGAGAGCAATTTATTTAAATTGCATCTCGAAGGCGGCGCAGCGACGTCGGCCCGACCAAGAATGAATAATTAGTCGAAGTACCCTCGGCGCTCTCTTTCAACGTCGGCGCATTAATAACGAACGAATGATTGATGCGCTCTCGTGCCCGAAAGTCGGCGGCGCATTGTTTATCGAGCGAAGGTGCGCGCCTTCGCTGCGGCTGTTAATAGAGCGACAAAAGCCGTGATTTGTTCGGCGGCGAAAGAGTAATGGGCGCCCATCGACTTACGAGTTGCCGCCCTCGCGTTCCGCCGGCAGGCAGTTAATTCAATTGCTCGCCCCGGGAGCACTTGATTAAACTTTAACGCCACGGCCGCCGCCGCCGCCGACGACAAGCAATCCGACGCCGACTGCGATTTTCAAAATGCGCAGCTCCGCCTCGATATTTCTTCGATTCTTTAATAAAGGGCGTCTCCTCCTTGCAGGATTAATGAGGCGAGCGGGCGCTGCACGTCGGGTCACGCCTCGTCGTGTGAGGCACTCGCTATTGATCATCGCCGAGTTCTTAATTACGAACGGCGCCGACGGGCAGGAAAGTCCGGGTGCTTGGGCACGTTTCGCGTGCGGCATGGCGGCGATTTGGAAAGCTCGATTCAAATTGAAATCACTATTTCCCTTCCTCATAAATTATGTCTCGCCGGGCGCGAAGAGTGCGGCTCGAAACGCCGCCTTGCCGCCGCCGCCGCCGCCGCCTTCGGCTCGAGTGCGCGCTCCGACTTTGATAAATGAGTGGGCATTCCATTAAAATAAGTGCCTCAATATATCCAGCGCTGATTTATTTGTTTATCCGCGAATTAACTTTCTTTAAAATTTCTTTTCAGCTTTCAGTTTTCACGTTTTACAACAGAAGAACTTATTGAACTTAGAATAACACCGAAATGATTGCAGTGATTTCTCAACAAATATTTCTGCTGAATTTCACAACATTCACCTCGTGATATTTGAAAATCTTTCGCAACCACTTGCGACTATTTAATAAATGAAGATATAGAGCTAACTAAGCGGTTTTATCGATTAGCCGGTTTTCTATTCGTTTGCTATTTACAACCAGCAAGTTGAGACTGTACAGACATGTTCCACCTCTTCGAAGAGTCATGTCGTGTTCGGTTTACAATGTGGGTGTGCCTCGATAAATTTATAGCGTGTGATACTAATGGACACCTACGGCGGTGCTAATTGCATCGACGCAATACGGCAAATAAATTTGTAGCGTGTTGAGAACGCGGATTAAACAACGCGCATGCCATTTATGGCGTCAGCGCACATTTTGCACACGATTTCCGCAACTCAATTCCTCACGCTAATTTCGAACCCAAAAACGTTATTTCGCAAGTGAACTTCCGCGACTAACAAGTAAGTGAGTTGTTACGCCGGCTCGCAGGAATAAATTAACGATTTGACGACGTGTCGGACAAAAATTGACATGCAAATGTATTCCGCTCAGTTACTGACGCTGTGTGGGATGGCAGCGCGAAGTGAAAACGTATCCGCACTTTTATTACACGAATTCAAAGCCGTCTTGACTGCGGGACGCGATTTTACAAGCGCCATCAAACGCCGATAACAAATAAATAATCCTGGCATGCACAAAATGCTCGCGCTTAAAATAAACGACGCTCGCGACGAAGGCTGCCGCGCGGGCCGAGAGCAGTCAAGAGCGTTTTATAGCGTCATGAATTATTTTCGTAACAACATGTTCGACGACAATCGTAAAAACGCGATACTAATGCGCTTCGCCGAACTCGGGAGGAGAGATTTGTGTAAAAAGACTGCGCCCACCTGACGATCGTAAATATCGTACTCTCAGAAGGATTCCAAAGAGGCAACCATTACTCGTGATCGCCACTTGATTTGTTTCTTTCACGAACATATTGCCGTTGCGGCGCGCGAGACTGGCAGGCACTGTATCGGCTGGAATAAATAACTGTTATCGCGTCTTGTTAAAAATTAAGTGCAAATTACTCGGTCGGCGGCACTCGATAAAAGCTCGATTTACGCCGCTTGGTAAACACAAAGTTCTATGGCGATGGTGATAGGGGATAAGGAATGCAATTTTCACCTTATCTAGCAGCGCCAATGCGATCTTCCGGGTGCGCACGCTGCACGTCCGACGCGTTTATTAGAAGCCATTTCCTCAACCACCACGACTTTCTGCGCCGAAGACGAAGTTTGCGACGGCGGATGTCGGCGCACTTAATTATGATTAATGTCGGATCTTTGGCTGATATGGAGACATATATTTTCATAAAGTCGCATCAAAGTCGCTCCTATAATGTCGGCGCTCGTTAGATTCGCGATCGCCTTAAAACGTATCGTAAACACGTCGAAGTTGCTCATTTCTGCCACATTGGTGCAATGGGGAGGAAACCGATAGCAGTCTTGGATGACGCTCTGTCCCCTCTTCAATATCAGTTTTGGATTTGACGCATGAGGAAAAAAAAACTGTAGGTAAACTCTTAACCTAAGGCTCCCAACAAACTGAGTATAATTTAAAGCGAATGCTATCTTTGGCTCCTCCTTGTCGTTTTCAATTTGCATGGCGCGAAACTGCAAATCTCGCCGACTATCTTCGGAGCTGGCATTCCACGTGTTGGGATAAATGTGCCTGTGTTGGGGTGAGCCCAATGTCGACATTCCGCCGCCGCCATAAATGAGCAACGAGGGTGTTAATTAATGCATTAACGCGAGCGATCGTGGCGCGCCCGACGCGCCAGCGCCATTACGATATTATAAACTCGTAAAGCATCTGCCGACTGTCAGTTTGTCAATGTCGTTGATGGCGGAACGAGCGCGCCGGGAATCGGGGGTTGAAGCCGGAGGTTGCCGGGTTCCGGTTACGGTAATTAGCCGGCATGTTGCGTCGCGCATACAAGCGCGCGCGCGCCGTTGTGTCACAGTGTGAGTGCCCTTTGCGGTGCTCGACGCTTGCCACCGCAGTCGAGGATGAATGAATGGCGTTCGGATGATGTGAGGGTTGATTGAGTGACAGCGCAAACGTGTTCCGCCGGCCAGTAGGTCGAAATCAGCAGGGAGCGACAGTAATGTACTCCCTCTACCAGTCAGTGTCATTTCATTTCGCGCTGCCATTTGCCAATGGTAACAAATTGACCACGTGACATGCGACATATGACGATCCGCGCTGCATTATTGACGCATTTCCAGTATAAATTTGTTCGGATTTATTGATCCGCGCGACTTTTTCGAAAATTCATCAGGATGATGTAAGACCGCGCGGGTGTTCGCTGCGAAAGTGTTGCTTTTAGCATGAACGAGTTCACGAAAGATTACACGCTAGACAATCAATTTGAAAATCACATCCCTTGAGCGCAAATGTACAGCCATTAGTTTTCCATCCGAAGACGCGAGAAACGCGCAGACAATTCGACCTGACGCGCACATATAAAAAAGATAAATGTGGCAATTCGGAGCGGTTACCGTCGACTCCCTTTCGGCAATCAATTATGAAATATGTGAAAACATAAAAATGAATTCACCCTTGCTTTCTAGTCGCCCTTCCAGTATTCCTATATCAGGCGTGCTACAGACGTTTCTATAAATCTTTGACATGGCGCAATTGGCGAAATGATGAAAAATGTTTTTCTTCGCATTGCACCCGCCGCCTTCGCCACAAAAATATACCATCAATTATGCGTGCGCGAAAAAATACGAAAATTTCTGATTGCCTCTATAAGCGTACTCTCATTGGCACCACGCTTCAGTAGCAGTCCCGCCATCTTCGCGCAACCTCACGTGAATTTCATCCACAGCGCCGCCGACGTAGATTGCTCCTCGTGCAATGGTAATTTAAATAAAGTGCAAATAGGGATTTAACCCTTAATAGAGCTCGCAGACGTTTATCGCGCGCCGCTTTACGATCCTCGAATGGAGACCTTAATCTGATCAGATATTCGCGTGCCGGGCGCGTTTCTCGATTCCGGACTTTTACCACTTTTATACGTCGGCCAGCCGACGGGATCCGGAACGGCCGCCGCGGCGGAATCGCTTGTCCGAAACAAATTACAAACTCGCAACGTTAACGTTCGCATTATGCAAAGCACAGCGCAGGCGCATCAACAAAACCGAAACTGCGGTCAATGCGAGCGCGAATTTACAAATACGTCGGACGCCAGGAAGGAGGCATGCCTCGCGCAGAAGGAAAATTAAGATGGGCATCGTGCGAACGCGAATGTTACGCCGCGTTAATGCGGCGGCGAGGATCTTGATAAAATTCATAAAATCCATTCGGCGTTATGCTAAACTACAGAAACGTAACGCGTTTTTATGCGAGCCATCAAGGCTGAGCGGCGCACGCTAGTTATGTTAAATTGCATAAGTAAACCATTAAGTCATTATAGAAACGGGTTTGTAGGTACGTGCTAAAAGAAAACATTCTCTTGTCAAAATTAATTAACACGAAGACTGATAACTTCCGCGAATGTAATGATTATTGGCCGGTGAGCATTCTCCACCGGTTATCAAATACGTATAACTATACAGCGTGTTTCAGGGCGGTGAACTAACTAACTTGATGTGATTTTCGAACTCTTCTGAAATGTCACTTGGAACGCATTATATATATTTTTGAATAATTTGGAAGTATGTAGTAATTATAGCGTCATACCTACATGAACTTAACAAGGCTTATGAAATATTATATGCAGATTAAAGTTTTAAAACATTTTTCTAGGTTAAGCAATGATTATCGCTTGTTTGTGCAATTACGTAAACTGAAATTACGAAACGTCGCCATTTAGATATTAATTATCAGTTAATTAAAAATATAAAGTCAGATATGAAAGCTAGCGCGGTGAGAAGGAGCTGAGCCACTGAATGTTAATTTAATAAAATCTTGAGACGCGCCATGCTGGCTGTGAGTTGATGATACGAGATGTAATCTTGTTTGCGTGTAGTTCGTAATTGGATATGCAAGTCACAGTGCTTAATTAAACATGAAGAAGTGGTTGAACGTTGCGAGCAGATGCGCAAAGAGTTTCTACCACAGCCGTAAAGCATTTCAGAGCGACAGAAGTTCAAGCGATTTTTAATTTCGCCACTTTACAACATCCTAATATTTGGTACAGTTCTGCAACGGGAAAATTTCTAAACTTTGTGGGACGATCTGTACTTTTATTGGTTCGGCTATCAGTAACACATTTGCGTACGAATGTATCGGTTCGGTTCGCGCTCCCGCAGCGGTTGTTCGCGTGATTACCGAAATTTACGACTTTATTTGGCGGTGTCGACAAGATATTTAATTAGAGGTTCGATGTAGGTGCGGACAGCGCGCGGTCGGCGGGCGTCGGGGCGCGGCCCCCTTGGTCGACATGCCGGTAATTAAGGCGACACACACAAGACGAGAGACAGTTTCGGCTGTTCGCGATTGCCGGGAATCGTGTTACGGATCTGCCAGCCAGCTATCGCGATCGTGCCGCACACCTACGCCGACGCTCACCGACATCCGCCGCCGCCGCCGCTTCCTATCTATCCATCTCTGCGGCAAAGCGAGCGCAACTGAACATCCCTCTTGGCGGCGCCGCGCGACGAGCGACGCGAGGAAAAAGTAAATTTATTGCCCGACGAGGTCGACGGCGTGGGTCGCGCCCGATCGGAATTGCTCGCATAAATCTTCCGCGCCGCCGCGCGACTCTCCGCGCCACCTTATTGTAACGACATCAAAGTCGCCACTCGACCGCGCCATTTCCTATCTCGCTTTTCGCAATTTCGGCGCGGTCCGCACAACACGTGTCGACACTTGCAACGCGGAAACGTTTCGACGTTTCGCCCGAAATGGATTTTTCCAGCGAGTTATATTCATTCTTGCATGCGCATTGCACGATATTAATTACCATCATCGGGCGTTCATAAATTAGAAAGGTAACCGTGGCTTCGAATCATATTCTCCCAACACGCACATCAACATAATAATAATTTCAAATTTGCATAATTATTCGTTTAAAGTTTTTTGCTTAATTAAACAACCCCCGGAACAAAGCGAGCGCAAATGAACGCCAGTGCAGCGAACACACCCCGAACGTCGGGCGGCGCAAATGTGGCGCCTCCACCAGAAATATACGCGCGCACAACATGCAAATGTCACTCACTAATTGAGTTGTTAAAAACATTCGAATCGAATAAAGGAACGAAATTATTGCGTTCCGCACCGGGGCGTGTATTTATTCGCGTCGCGCTGCAGTCATGATTGTAATTGAATGAAAGGCATTACGGGCCGTCCGTCACGCGCAAAGTTTTTGATTAAACGTGCAGAAAAATCGGACCGACGCTCGCGATTCGTGCGCACACAAAGTTACGTTTCGTCCATCGCGGCATGACGAAATGATGTAATAAGATAGACTCTTCGAGGAAGTGAAATTACGACGCGAAGACACGACTTTGGGGTGAAATGTGTTCCAATTTCTGCGAGACGAATGCTCGCATTGAAACGGGACATTTGTCTTCATCGTGTAAATCAGTGCGAACGGCAAACACAAACCTGGCCGGTTGCTGCCAAGCGGCGGGCTCTTTCACCCCGACAGGATAGAAAGATCGGCTGACAGCCCGCCGGAGTGATGAGCGCCATACGTCTTGGACGCGCGCGCCCGAATGCCAGGAAAACTCCGGGGCTTCGGCGAGCCGGGAAAGCTGAAAAATAACCTTCGCGCGCTCACAAGTCACCGACGAGTGGGGCAGGAAAGGGATGCGGGATGCGTACGCGGGCGGCCAAAAGAAAGCGTTCATCTTCCCTATTTATATCCGCCAAGATGACATGTATATGTATGGCCGCAGACACATCTCATTTACGCGGAGGCATAATTCTTTAACACTTTTCGCGAGAGTGGCCGTAAATCTGCGTTTGTGCGCCAGCGCCGTCTCGGCAGTCGTGCTTTATGGCCGCATCCTTCTTCGCCGAGGCGCGCGCGTGATTTATCGCGTCGAGATGAAGGATAAACGTAATGGATGAACCGCCGGCGCTAATCTGCATACTCCCGCGAGATGCCGCAAAGATGCGCACGCGCGGACGTCGCGCCACGTGTTCCGTGCGTAAAGGTCCTGTCCGCCAACCTGCTTCGGTCTTTGTGTGGTCCACCTGCCAGTCGCACGCACCGAATGCAGCAGGTTGACTAATGTCCGCTCGCCTCGCGACGATAACCACGACGACGGCAATAACGTGCGGCGAACCCCAGGAGAGCCGACGACGGACGCTTCTCCGCTGCGCCATTGACAAATCGCGTCACGCTCACCCCGCCGAACGACGACAATGATAAACTGGGCGACAAGATCCGAGGACAAATGCGGGCAAAAATACAAGGACACGGCCCCTTTTCCTAATGACGCCATTTATTCTCCTTTATGAGGCAGGCACGAGATCACAAAAGGATCCGTCGACCACCGCACAATACGTTCTCTATAGTCCAACGTCTGCTGCAGCTCGGCGACTGTCACCAGAACTGAATCATAGACAAATCTTCCTTTTTTTTGCTCCGGCGCATCGCTCACACCAACCGAGTGCCAAAATTACACCCGTTCATCTTCCCAAACACTGATATCCCGCTCTAATAGTGCTTGGCGCACGTTGCTGAATCCGGATTGGGGCAAACACCGCCGAGTGGCATCAATGACACGCTGCCAACTCTATCTCTATTACAATGGGTCATTAATTCGAGCTAATGGAGCTGCGGAAAGCAATTCTATTTTCATCTAAAGATCCTTTCGTTTCTCGTTTAGCACATTACTCTACGTCTGTGAGTGAAAACACGGCGGTACGCCAAGATAACCAAATCTCTGTGAAACAGCTAGTACCAGGTAGAGTCATTGGATAACGTCGTTAAAAAGTCAGATTCTTGACTTTCTGCATTATGTGGCTGCCACAAATGAAGATATTCAAATCTGCTGGAGGTTTAGGTCCACGAAAAAAGAGTTCAGATCAATATCAGAAATCAACAGTCAGAAAAAATGAATTATTCAAACATACGGCAAAACAACGAATCACCGACACCTTTCGCCAAACGACGAGTCGGTGAGTAACGGAGCAGACTAATTAAGCTGCCGAGTCGTTATTTATTCTTCTCCGAGAATTTGGGACCGCACGATGACGGATATATGTTTTGATCGCCACCCGAGATAATGACATCCACATAAAACGCGCCCGAGCCGCCTCATAATGCCGTCGTCTCGGTCGGCGAGGCAATCAGCAGTCCGACGGAGAGAGCGGCGCTCCTCCGGACATACCTAGATAGCAGCGGCATGTCACTGATGTAACACTGGCTGCAAGACGTTGATCAATATGCTTATAACGCGGCACGCAAATACGATAAATCTATTTTATGGCTCTACCCAATTACACGCCGACAGGCCGATCTATTAAATAAGAGAAGTTTATTAATTGCTTTCTCTCTACCTCCGTGTATTCTCGAAATTCATCAAGTGTCGGCCGCGCCGCTCGAAGCTACCGTACGACAGGCGGCAGGGCACGGCAGACAGGCCAAGACGGACGGCTTTTGAATGTGGGCTGCGCGCCGCGCCGCGCCGAAGAACGAATTAAAAAGACGGCGACGGATCGCCTGCGGTGCGCCCGTGGGCTGTTTGCCTGCTAACTGCGCGGCGCAGCGCGCAGGAAGCTGATACACCCATAGGAAGCAACTTTTCGGAAGGCGCCGAAGTGCCCGAAAATTATCACGAGGCGTGGCAAGAGTGCGAAGTCGCTGGGCGGTTCGGTACGTGTCAGCTCCCTTCGCCGTCGCATGCAAAACGGCGTTCGGTTCTTCATACGCGCTCGGATGCGATCCGACGGGCTGTCGCGATGAATCTCCATCGCGCGAATCGGCGGCATAAATTGCAACCGAGCGACTGTCGCCGTCACTCATACGGCATTCAAATGATCTTAATTAGTTCGCTGGCGTGCCACGACGATCCGTCGACGGTCATTATCCTGACGGCGCGCTATCGGCGTTCCGGCGCGCCGCGCGACCAGCAGCGACACCTCTCTTCCTGCCGCCCCGTCGCCCGACGTCGCGTTTATTAAAGCGCGCGCGACGCCGCGTAATTTTGCGCCGCCGTCGCGCACCGACACGTCCGCCTTCCATTACGTATGCAAATCGCGCAAAGTTGATAAAACGCGGATCCAATTTTTGCCCGCCTCGGCTATCGGGCGCGCTCGCACGCCACCGAGCAGACATGTAAACCAGACAGCTAACTGGCAGCCCGACTGCGCGCCGCAGACAGCTGACAGCCGACAACTTGCTGCGCGCCGCCGTCGCCGCCGCCGCATGCGAACATGCCGCGTCGAATATTAGCCGGTGTTGATCACATCATAATGTTTCTCAACATGTCCCAAACTCGTGCGAGTAATCCTTTCCGAGCTTTGGGCTAACCTTCGTTACGATCCTCTTACTTCATCCGCTCTGACAGCCTGCCTCAGTCCCGTATCCAACTTCGGTAGGCTGCGCATCACAAAACATTTTTAAATAATTACTGCTCCGGTATAGGGTGAGACCTGACGTGTCAGGCACAATCACTACGCTTGATGCGAGATAATTCACCAAATCCGGCTCGGCTTGCAAATCGCATTACACAAATTGAAATTCTATATTCCGATGAATCCTTTCCGAGTGCACCAGATTGTGTCAAATCAATGGATAAACTTTGACCCTCCTAGCATTCCTGGGGGAGCCGAAGCGGAACTCTAGTGGCATCACAATAGAATAACACCAGTGAATAATAGATGGCAGTTCTTTCTCTACACATGTCAGATTGCGTGTTGGGTGATTGATGTCGTGATGAGGAATTGGATTTGTTGTGAATTGAATATGTTTCGACGTCTCGGCGTTTCGGTTTGCCCCTTATTTTCCCCCACGAACGTCGAACAGACACAACGTGTCGGCACGTAATCTTCCGTAATTCTGCAACTCAAATCCGCACGCTGGAGGACTTTGAAGGGATCTGCGCGCTGTCGAAATCCCGTCAACGCACACTGCCGAAGGGAGCGCCGTCACGCAGAAGCGAGAAGATTCGGAAAGAACGCAATGTTCCGCCGGATGAGTGACTCTTCCCAGAGACAAAACGCGCGCGCAACATAACAGGAGCAAATGAACGGCGCAGGAATAACGCGCACATGTGTCGCGCACTCGAGCGCGCAAATGAATGCAGAACGGCGCGGCGAGAAGCGCGGATTTGTTTTGTCGTTTTGCGAGGTTCTTAATTATACTGTCAAGTTGTCAGACACTTTACGCCATCCGCGGCGAGCGCGCATTCACGAGATGACGCGCATCCGCGCAGAAACGCAGTCGGCGACGCGGAGGACCGACGGCGTTCCCTCATTGTGCGCCGATGATGTGCAATGACGTTGCCATCCTTCGCGCGCTGACGGCCGCTGAAAGAGGCCGATAATAAACGCGCATTGTGCGCTTCCTTTCCGCCGCGGCAATGCGCCGCACAATGGTCAATTACCTGTCGTGATATGGCAGACTATTCACGGCCTGACGCGCCGCCTTCGAGGACTTTAAAGACGCCGCCAGCGCTCGCCAGCGTCGTGAGCCGCGACGAGAAATGAATTAAATGAATGCGTATGTAGATCAACGAGTGATGAATTTATCGATGTTCTGTTTGGCAGCTAACTTATTACACCGGCTGCTGCGAGAACTTGCAAGTTGCCTTATATGTTTCGCAAAATATTTCCTTTAATTAAGCATTTAAGCGTATTTTGTTGATTAAGTAATTCCGGTTGGACAGAATTAAAAGTGAAATGAATTAAACAATTTATTATACTTTACGGCGTTTCGTCTCTGTCACCGGTTGTTTCACTTCGACCCGCTCGTTTTTAATGTATCGCGTTACTTAATGGGATTTATCGCTACGCTTTTATAAAATAAATGTGTTTTCACAAAACCGTAAAGTTCTAGTCCGCTTTGGCTAAAGGAATGCTAATAGCCCGTCTCTCAGCACATAGTTTTATTTATAAATGCTCCTGTGAAAATACCAACGACGACCAATTTATAAGAGGCGCGCAAACGGCACAACGTCGCGCCGCGCGCCGCGCTCTTTTGACGTGAGGAACGTGAAGCAATTGCTCGTAACTGACGAATGAAAGAGACGGCTTAGAGGCGGCAATTCCTCTTCTTCAACATCTCCGCGGCGGCGTTGCTCAAACACGTCAAATACAATATGTTACACGAATTCTTAAGTTCCCCTATCCCGACTAGAACTAAAAACTCGAGCTACTTATCAAAGTGGCCTGATAAGTTTCAAGCTGCTCCACAAACGATTTTCGCAATGCTAGCACGTGATTAATAATTTATACAATTACGCCGTGATAAATGGATATCTTTATTATTCGAAAAGGAAATTATGGTCATATTTCATCAAGATGAATGCGCCTGATCTCGAATCGCCGGGAGAGGGACCGGGCATGTCGTGCGTATCGCGACCGTTTTAATAATTTGCATGTCGGTCGGTGATAAATATCTGCGCGGAGATCGATTCGCAGCTCGTCCATTTCACGACGCATTCTGCGCGCTCGTTCTCGCGCGCTCTCGCTTCAATTAAACGGGTTTGGCAGCGCCTCGAAATCGCAATTAATTATTCTTTCGTGCCCGTTCCGTATCGCTCATATCTTTCACTTTTAATTTTAATCAACGCCATAAATTATTTCGAAGATAAATAGTCGTTCGCGCATGAAGTGGGGCGAGCTCGACGCGGCAGCGAGCGAATTCGTAATTGCAGCTGTTCGCAACGTTTCAAACTTGCGCAAAGCGTTGTCAGCCGCCTCGCATGCTGTTGAAGTGAAAAACGATTTTAATTTCGCCGGCAGATCAAACGATTAGGTTCCGCTCGGCGGATCAAGGTCATTGCTAATCCCTACGGCGCGTAATCCCTCGGCATGATTCCAAACGGCAATGTGGCCAAGACGTCTCTCAGTCGTCTGCTCGTCGTTTGTTTGACTTGCGCTCGGAAACGCGCTTAAACTGCCATCGGACGCACATCAAGCGGTTATGATTACAATCTCCATCCACACATGGGTAAACAATCTGTGAGCAATGAGCGCATCAGCGACGCCCAGAGTTGTTACAAACGATAAATGTGCCAGAGGCAGAAGAGCGGAAGGCACCAGGAGATTATGCCCCAGGGGTAGTAAGTAGCTATTGCTCGTAGTTCAAGTGAACACCCTGTCTGGTGCCTGGTGTTGATACTTTTTTAAAGTGCGCGCCACCCCACAGCGCGGGACATGATGATGAAATGTGATATAAGATAGGAGCAATCAACGCGCGATAACACTTCGAATAAAAAATAGCGCACCCCATGTCGCAAGCGCGAATAAATATTAAATTCGAATCATAAGATATACACGCATAATAATTTGATGTGGGGTTGCCGGAATTGTCATGGAAATGCAAACGACTGCGCCAACCCTAGTGCTAAACATAGAAAGCCGCATAAAAACGTATTCTATTAAAATATACGACCTGATTAGACTGAATAATACGCGGCGGCGAGATGTGAGAGTGCGCGGCCGGAAGTCGGTCGTAAATCACGACGCGTAAAGTTGTATATATCTCGGGCGTCGTTCGTCGGCGCGCCGCTTTCTGTGATAACGCAAGCACCAACGCGCCACCGCCGGCAGCTTTTCCGGCGTTATTATCACGGGGCTATTAACAAGAGAGAAAGGTATTAATTAAAACATAACAAGCCCGATGTTAATTACGCATCGCCCGTACCACACATCCATAACATTAATATTATGCGCGTCTAATTAGCGAATTTAATTATCGTAAATATCCGCAACGGGCCGCTACCGCAGATTTTCAACCGATATGCAGCTCTCGATGGTACGCACGCCTATTTTCTATTAAGTGCGGTTCTGCTTTGAATCTCGCGCTGGTTAAAATTTCCATTTTAGACTGGGAAATGTAGCAGAATGAGAAGTTATTGCTTGGGCCTGCGACTGTTCGTATCAGCCGCTCGCATAAAAGCCATTATTTACCATGCATATTAAGAATACTTTATATTATTAAGCTATTCATTATCATTTTTGCTTAATTTGCACACCTGTCGGCATTAAT